>CM072687.1:18178231-18236231 GCA_036884735.1 Huso huso | reverse complement strand
TGCCTCTTTACATCTGGGGAGGGGGGTGTAGGGATCTGTCAAGCCCGCAGCAGTAAAACACACAGCTGCATTTACCTGGCCTAACACATATTGTTAGTGTTTAGTCACCGCCAATAGAAGCTTCAAATCACCATGGCAATAAAACAAGCATTCTGACACAGCTCCCAGCACCTGGAGCAGCAGCATCAGGAGTGTGCCTCCAGACAAGCTTCCAGAAGCACCTGGAACAGCAGCATCAGGGAGTTGTGCCTCCAGACAAGAAGCACCTGGAACAGCAGCAGGGGAGTGTGCCTCCAGACAAGCTTCCAGAAGCACCTGGAACAGCAGCATCGGGGAGTGTGCCTCCAGACAAGTTTCCAGGAGCACCTGGAACAGCAGCATCGGGAGTGTGCCTCCAGACAAGCTTTCCAGGAGCACCTGGAACAGCAGCATCGGGGAGTGCCCTCCAGACAAGCTTCCAGGAGCACCTGGAACAGCAGCATCGGGGAGTGTGCCTCCAGACAAGCTTCCAGGAGCACCTGGAACAGCAGCATCGGGAGTGTGCATCCAGACAAGCTTCCAGGAGCACCTGGAACAGCAGCATCGGGAGTGTGCCTCCAGACAAGCTTCCAGGAGCACCTGGAACAGCAGCATCGGGGAGTGTGCCCTCAGACAAGCTTCCAGGAGCACCTGGAACAGCAGCACCAGGGAGTGTGCCTCCAGACAAGCTTCCAGGAGCACCTGGAACAGCAGCATTTGGGAGTGCCTCCAGGACAAGCTTCCAGGAGCACCTGGAACAGCAGCATCAGGAGAGTGTGCCTCCAGACAAGCTTCCAGGAGCACCTGGAACAGCAGCATCAGGAGTGTGCCTCCAGGCAAGCTTCCAGGAGCACCTGGAACAGCAGCATCGGGAGTGTGCCTCAGACAAGCCCCAGGGCACCAGGAACAGTAGTTTTGGGTTTGGACAGACAGCACAGGGCTCGGGACAGCAGCACCAGGGAATGTCCCTCCAGGCAAGCTTCCAGGAGCACCTGGAACAGCAGCACGGGAGTGTGCCTCCAGACAAGCTTCCAGGAGCACCCTGGGAACAGCAGCATCGGGAGTGTGCCTCCAGGCAAGCTTCCAGGAGCACCTGGAACAGCAGCATCGGGGTGTGCCTCCAGACAAGCTTCCAGGAGCACCTGGGAACAGCAGCATCAGTGTTGGGGTTTGTGCCTGACAGCCCAGACAAGCTTCCAGGAGCACCTGGAACAGCAGCATCGGGAGTGTGCCTCCAGACAAGCTTCCAGGAGCACCAGGAACAGCAGCATCGGGAGTGTCCCTCCAGGCAACCTTCCAGGAGCACCTGGACAGCAGCATCGGGGAGTGTGCCTCCAGACAAGCTTCCAGGAGCACCTGGAACAGCAGCATCGGGGAGTGTGCCTCCAGACAAGCTTCCAGGAGCACCTGGAACAGCAGCATCAGGGAGTGTGCCTCCAGGCAAGCTTCCAGAAGCACCTGGGAGCAGCATTTCGGGAGTGTGCCTCCAGACAAGCTTCTTATATTATAGCTTAGGGCTGCACTATATTATTATTATTATAGCTTAGGGCTGCACTATATTATATATCAATGGCTGAAACTCACAGGGTAGAAAAGCTTAGTGTTTTGCTGTTTGTTTGTTTATTTCCCAGACATTTTATTTTCACTTTGGTGAAGCCCTCTCCCCACTCACTTCCTGTGTTACATTTAATGGAGCTCCACCTGACACGTCAGCACTTCCTCTGTGCAGTGACATTATAGTGTTGTGTGAAAGGGAAGCATTGGGGTCTGCTGAGTCACAATGAAAGTCTAGTAAACATTGATGATATGAACAGTCAAACAAGAGACTTCTCCATTGTTACTGCCATTGTAAAACACGGGCGAAGCACTGTAGAAATCACGGTAGTACTTTTTAAAAACATGGGACAGTATTGTGCACTTGAAACTATCATGGTAGTACATTGTGAATGCATGGGACAGTATTGTGCACTTGAAATTGACTGTGCCGAACCTTTCTCAGCTGTCCAACTGTTGTGATTAACAAAGCCAGACCAGTGACTGGGGAGCACTTGATGAGCCATGCAAAATCACGAACAAAAACAAGCTTGGTTTGCTAAAACGCTGACTTAATATTAGAAACTACAGCTATGGCCAAAAGTGTTGTTTGGTTTGGTTTGTGCTCATGACAGCCCTGGTTAGAGCAGTGTTGTTTGGTTTGGTTTGTGCTCATGACAGCCCTGGTTAGAGCAGTGTTGTTTGGTTTGTGCTCATGACAGCCCTGGTTAGAGCAGTGTTGTTTTGTTTGGTTTGTGCTCATGACAGCCCTGGTTAGAGCAGTGTTGTTTGGTTTGTGCTCATGACAGCCCTGGTTAGAGCAGTGTTGTTTGGTTTGTGCTCATGACAGCCCTGGTTAGAGCAGTGTTGTTTGGTTTGTTTGCTCATGACAGCCCTGGTTAGAGCAGTGTTGTTTGGTTTGTTTGGTGGTTGCAGTGTTGTTTGGTTTGTGCTCATGACAGCCCTGGTTAGAGCAGTGTTGTTTGGTTTGGTTTGTGCTCATGACAGCCCTGGTTAGAGCAGTGTTGTTTGGTTTGTGCTCATGACAGCCCTGGTTAGAGCAGTGTTGTTCATGACAGCCCTGGTTGAAGCAGTTTGTTGTTTGGTTTGGTTTGAGCTCATGACAGCCCTGGTTAGAGCAGTGTTGTTTGGTTTGTGCTCATGACAGCCCTGGCCCTGGTTGTGTTGGTTTGTGCTCATGACAGTGTTGTTTGGTTCATGACAGCCCTGGTTAAGCAGTGTTGTTTGGTTTGTGCTCATGACAGCCCTGGTTAGAGCAGTGTTGTTTGGTTTTGGTCATGACTCATGACAGCCCTGGTTAGAGCAGTGTTGTTTGGTTTGTGCTCATGACAGCCCTGGTTAGAGCAGTGTTGTTTGGTTTGTGCTCATGACAGCCCTGGTTAGAGCAGTGTTGTTTGGTTTGTGCTCATGACAGCCCTGGTTAGAGCAGTGTTGTTTGGTTTGTGCTCATGACAGCCCTGGTTAGAGCAGTGTTGTTTGGTTTGGTTTGTGCTGGTTGACAGCCCTGGTTGACAAGCAGTGTTGTTTGGTTTGTACTCATGACAGCCCTGGTTAGAGCAGTGTTGTTTGGTTTGTGCTCATGACAGCCCTGGTTAGAGCAGTGTTGTTTGGTTTGTGCTCATGACAGCCCTGGTTAGAGCAGTGTTGTTTGGTTTGTGCTCATGACAGCCCTGGTTAGAGCAGTGTTGTTTGGTTTGTGCTCATGACAGCCCTGGTTAGAGCAGTGTTGTTTGGTTTGTGCTCATGACAGCCCTGGTTAGAGCAGTGTTGTTTGGTTTGTGCTCATGACAGCCCTGGTTAGAGCAGTGTTGTTTGGTTTGTGCTCATGACAGCCCTGGTTAGAGCAGTGTTGTTTGGTTTTTGTGCTCATGACAGCCATGACAGCCCTGGTTAGAGCAGTGTTGTTTGGTTTGTGCTCATGACAGCCCTGGTTAGAGCAGTGTTGTTTGGTTTGTGCTCATGACAGCCCTGGTTAGAGCAGTGTTGTTTGGTTTGTGCTCATGACAGCCCTGGTTAGAGCAGTGTTGTTTGGTTTGTGCTCATGACAGCCCTGGTTAGAGCAGTGTTGTTTGGTTTGTGCTCATGACAGCCCTGGTTAGAGCAGTGTTGTTTTTGGTTTGTGCTCATGACAGCCCTGGTTAGAGCAGTGTTGTTTTGGTTTGTGCTCATGACAGCCCTGGTTAGAGCAGTGTTGTTTGGTTTGTGCTCATGACAGCCCTGGTTAGAACAGCAGTGTTGTTTGGTTTGTGCTCATGACAGCCCTGGTTAGAGCAGTGTTGTTTGGTTTTGTGCTCATGACAGCCCTGGTTAGAGCAGTGTTGTTTGGTTTGTGCTCATGACAGCCCTGGTTAGAGCAGTGTTGTTTGGTTTGTGCTCATGACAGCCCTGGTTAGAGCAGTGTGTTGTTTGGTGGAACAGTGTTGTTTGGTTGTTTGTGCTCATGACAGCCCTGGTTGACAGTGTTGTTTGGTTTGCCCTCATGACAGCCCTGGTTAGAGCAGTGTTGTTTGGTTTGTGCTCATGACAGCCCTGGTTGAAACAGTGTTGTTTGGTTTGTGCTCATGACAGCCCTGGTTAGAGCAGTGTTTTTTGGTTTGTGCTCATGACAGCCCTGGTTAGAGCAGTGTTGTTTGGTTTGTGCTCATGACAGCCCCCTGGTTTTAGAGCCCTGGCAGTGTTGTTTGGTTTTGTGCTCATGACAGCCCTGGTTAACAGTGTGTTGTTTGTTTGTGCTTGACAGCCCTGGTTAGAGCAGTGTTGTTTGGTTTGCTCATGACAGCCCTGGTTAGAGCAGTGTTGTTTGGTTTGTGCTCATGACAGCCCTGGTTAGAGCAGTGTTGTTTGGTTTGGTTTGTGCTCATGACAGCCCTGGTTAGAGCAGTGTTGTTTGGTTTGTGCTCATGACAGCCCTGGTTAGAGCAGTGTTGTTTGGTTTGTGCTCATGACAGCCCTGGTTAGAGCAGTGTTGTTTGGTTTGTGCTCATGACAGCCCTGGTTAGAGCAGTGTTGTTTGGTTTTGGTTTGACACCCTGGTTGCAGCCCTGGTTGAGCATTGTTGTTTGGTTTGGTTTGTGCTCATGACAGCCCTGGTTGAGCAGTATTGTTTGTTTGGTTTGTGCTCATGACAGCCCTGGTTAGAGCAGTGTTGTTTGGTTTGTGCTCATGACAGCCCTGGTTAGAGCAGTGTTGTTTGGTTTGTGCTCATGACAGCCCTGGTTAGAGCAGTGTTGTTTGGTTTGTGCTCATGACAGCCCTGGTTAGAGCAGTGTTGTTTGGTTTGTGCTCATGACAGCCCTGGTTAGAGCAGTGTTGTTTGGTTTGTGCTCATGACAGCCCTGGTTGAAACAGTGTTGTTTGGTTTGTGCTCATGACAGCCCTGGTTAGAGCAGTGTTGTTTGGTTTGTGCTCATGACAGCCCTGGTTAGAGCAGTGTTGTTTGGTTTGTGCTCATGACAGCCCCAGTGTTGTTTGGTTTGGTTTGTGCTCATGACAGCCCTGGTTAGAGTAGTGTTGTTTGGTTTGTGCTCATGACAGCCCTGGTTAGAGCAGTGTTGTTTGGTTTGTGCTCATGACAGCCCTGGTTAGAGCAGTGTTGTTTGGTTTGTGCTCATGACAGCCCTGGTTAGAGCAGTGTTGTTTGGTTTGTGCTCATGACAGCCCTGGTTAGAGCAGTGTTGTTTGGTTTGTGCTCATGACAGCCCTGGTTAGAGCAGTGTTGTTTGGTTTGTGCTCATGACAGCCCTGGTTGAGCAGTGTTGTTTGGTTTGTGCTCTCATGACAGCCCTGGTTAGAGCAGTGTTGTTTGGTTTGTTTGCTCATGACAGCCCTGGTTAGAGCAGTGTTGTTTGGTTTGACAGCTCATGACAGCCCTGGTTAGAGCAGTGTTGTTTGGTTTGTGCTCATGACAGCCCTGGTTAGAGCAGTGTTGTTTGGTTTGGTTTGTGCTCATGACAGCCCTGGTTGAGCAGTGTTGTTTGTTTGGTTTGTGCTCATGACAGCCCTGGTTAGAGCAGTGTTGTTTGGTTTGTGCTCATGACAGCCCTGGTTAGAGCAGTGTTGTTTGGTTTGTGCTCATGACAGCCCTGGTTAGAGCAGTGTTGTTTGGTTTGTGCTCATGACAGCCCTGGTTAGAGCAGTGTTGTTTGGTTTGTGCTCATGACAGCCCTGGTTAGAACAGTGTTGGTTTGGTTTGCTCTCATGACAGCCCTGGTTAGAGCAGTGTTGTTTGGTTTGTGCTCATGACAGCCCTGGTTAGAGCAGTGTTGTTTGGTTTTGTGCTCATGACAGCCCTGGTTAGAGCAGTGTTGTTTGGTTTGTGCTCATGACAGCCCTGGTTAGAGCAGTGTTGTTTGGGTTGTGCTCATGACAGCCCTGGTTAGAGCAGTGTTGTTTGGTTTGGTTTGTGCTCATGACAGCCCTGGTTAGAGCAGTGTTGTTTGGTTTGTGCTCATGACAGCCCTGGTTAGAGCAGTGTTGTTTGGTTTGTGCTCATGACAGCCCTGGTTAGAGCAGTGTTGTTTGGTTTGTGCTCATGACAGCCCTGGTTAGAGCAGTGTTGTTTGGTTTGTGCTCATGACAGCCCTGGTTAGAGCAGTGTTTGTTTGGTTTGTGCTCATGACAGCCCTGGTTAGAGCAGTGTTGTTTGGTTTGTGCTCATGACAGCCCTGGTTAGAGCAGTGTTGTTTGGTTTGTGCTCATGACAGCCCTGGTTAGAGCAGTGTTGTTTGGTTTGTGCTCATGACAGCCCTGGTTAGAGCAGTGTTGTTTGTTTGGTTTGTGCTCATGACAGCCCTGGTTAGAGCAGTGTTGTTTGGTTTGTGCTCATGACAGCCCTGGTTAGAGCAGTGTTGTTTGGTTTGTGCTCATGACAGCCCTGGTTAGAGCAGTGTTTTGGGTTTGGTTTGTGCTCATGACAGCCCTGGTTAGAGCAGTGTTGTTTGGTTTGTGCTCATGACAGCCCTGGTTAGAGCAGTGTTGTTGTTTGGGTTTGTGCTCATGACAGCCCTGGTTAGAGCAGTGTTGTTTGGTTTGTGCTCATGACAGCCCTGGTTAGAGCAGTGTTGTTTGGTTTGTGCTCATGACAGCCCTGGTTAGAGCAGTGTTGTTTTTGGTTTGTGCTCATGACAGCCCTGGTTAGAGCAGTGTTGTTTGGTTTGTGCTCATGACAGCCCTGGTTAGAGCAGTGTTGTTTGGTTTGTGCTCATGACAGCCCTGGTTAGAGCAGTGTTGTTTGGTTTGTGCTCATGACAGCCCTGGTTAGAGCAGTGTTGTTTGGTTAGAACAGTTTGTGCTCATGACAGCCCCAGTGTTGTTTGGTTTGGTTTGTGCTCATGACAGCCCTGGTTAGAGCAGTGTTGTTTGGTTTGTGCTCATGACAGCCCTCGTTAGAGCAGTGTTGTTTGGTTTGTGCTCATGACAGCCCTGGTTAGAGCAGTGTTGTTTGGTTTGTACTCATGACAGCCCTGGTTAGAGCAGTGTTGTTTGGTTTGGTTTGTGCTCATGACAGCCCTGGTTAGAGCAGTGTTGTTTGGTTTGTGCTCATGACAGCCCTGGTTAGAGCAGTGTTGTTTGGTTTGGTTTGTGCTCATGACAGCCCTGGTTAGAGCATTATTGTTGTTTGGTTTGTGCTCATGACAGCCCTGGTTGAGCAGTGTTGTTTGGTTTGTGCTCATGACAGCCCTGGTTAGAGCAGTGTTGTTTGGTTTGTGCTCATGACAGCCCTGGTTAGAGCAGTGTTGTTTGGTTTGTGCTCATGACAGCCCTGGTTAGAGCAGTGTTGTTTAGTTTGGTTTGTAATCAAGACAGCCCTGGTTAGAGCAGTGTTGTTTGGTTTGTGCTCATGACAGCCCTGGTTAGAGCAGTGTTGTTTGGTTTGTGCTCATGACAGCCCTGGTTAGAGCACTGTTGTTTGGTTTGGTTTGTGCTCATGACAGCCCTGGTTAGAGCAGTGTTGTTTGGTTTGTGCTCATGACAGCCCTGGTTAGAGCAGTGTTGTTTGGTTTGGTTTGTGCTCATGACAGCCCTGGTTAGAGCAGTGTTGTTTCGTTTGGTTTGTGCTCATGACAGCCCTGGTTAGAGCAGTGTTGTTTGGTTTGTTTGTGCTCATGACAGCCCTGGTTAGAGCAGTGTTGTTTGGTTTGTACTCATGACAGCCCTGGTTAGAGCATTGTTGTTTGGTTTGGTTTGTGCTCATGACAGCCCTGGTTAGAGAGTGTTGTTTGTTGTTTGGTTTGGTTTGTGCTCATGACAGCCCTGGTTGAAGCAGTGTTGTTTGGTTTGTGCTCATGACAGCCCTGGTTAGAGCAGTGTTGTTTGGTTTGGTTTGTGCTCATGACAGCCCTGGTTAGAGCAGTGTTGTTTGGTTTGTGCTCATGACAGCCCTGGTTAGAGCAGTGTTGTTTGGTTTGGTTTGTGCTCATGACAGCCCTGGTTAGAGCATTGTTGTTTGGTTTGGTTTGTGCTCATGACAGCCCTGGTTAGAGCAGTGTTGTTTGGTTTGTGCTCATGACAGCCCTGGTTAGAGCAGTGTTGTTTGGTTTGTGCTCATGACAGCCCTGGTTAGAGCAGTGTTGTTTGGTTTGTGCTCATGACAGCCCTGGTTAGAGCAGTGTTGTTTGGTTTGGTTTGTGCTCATGACAGCCCTGGTTAGAGCAGTGTTGTTTGGTTTGTGCTCATGACAGCCCTGGTTAGAGCAGTGTTGTTTGGTTTTGGTTTGCTCTCATGACAGCCCTGGTTAGAGCACTGTTGTTTGGTTTGTACTCATGACAGCCCTGGTTAGAGCAGTGTTGTTTGGTTTGTACTCATGACAGCCCTGGTTAGAGCAGTGTTGTTTGGTTTGTGCTCATGACAGCCCTGGTTAGAGCAGTGTTGTTTGGTTTGTACTCATGACAGCCCTGGTTAGAGCAGTGTTGTTTGGTTTGGTTTGTGCTCATGACAGCCCTGGTTAGAGCAGTGTTGTTTGGTTTGTGTTCATGACAGCCCTGGTTAGAGCAGTGTTGTTTGGTTTGTACTCATGACAGCCCTGGTTAGAGCAGTGTTGTTTGGTTTGTACTCATGACAGCCCTGGTTAGAGCAGTGTTGTTGTTTGGTTTGTACTCATGACAGCCCTGGTTAGAGCAGTGTTGTTTGGTTTGGTTTGTGCTCATGACAGCCCTGGTTAGAGCAGTGTTGTTTGGTTTGTGCTCATGACAGCCCTGGTTAGAGCAGTGTTGTTTGGTTTGTACTCATGACAGCCCTGGGTTATGACAGCAGTGTTGTTTGGTTTGGTTTGTGCTCATGACAGCCCTGGTTAGAGCAGTGTTGTTTGGTTTGTACTCATGACAGCCCTGGTTAGAGCAGTGTTGTTTGGTTTGGTTTGTGCTCATGACAGCCCTGGTTAGAGCAGTGTTGTTTGGGTTGTACTCATGAGAGCCCTGGTTAGAGCAGTGTTGTTTGGTTTAGTTTGTGCTCATGACAGCCCTGGTTAGAGCAGTGTTGTTTGGTTTGTGCTCATGTCAGCCCTGGCTAGAGCAGTGTTGTTTGATTTGTGCTCATGACAGTCCTGGTTAGAGCAGCGTTGTTTGGTTTGGTTTGCACTCCTGTACATAACAGATAATTATAGTATTCGGTGCTTCCTTCCCATGGTGCTATGTGTAATTGTGATGCTGAGAGCTGGTATTATCTGACAGACCACAGGCAGCCAGCAGGCAGGAAAAAACATGATACAACTCAACAAATACAGGTACTAGTGCCACTAAACATAGCACTGCATTTCAACCAATCCAGTTATATTGGCACCAGCTGCAATGGTGTAATAATAATCTGTATATACCCGTAGAAAAGTTGCATTTTTCACTGGTTATACTGTGCATTTACTATGATTTGCCATGTTTTAAAATATGCTTTACCATACCTCTCTGGGCTTTACAATGCATACCTCTGCTTTATCACTATGTAGGGGTGGTTTGCAATGCTGACCTGTGCTTTATCACTATGTAGGGGTGGTTTACAATGCTGACCTCTGCTTTATCACTATGTAGGGGTGGTTAACATGCTCGGATGGTTACCTCTGAGGTTTATTAATAACTTCTGAGTTGACTGGGATTCTTCAGTAGGGTCATTTCATGACAAATCACCCAAAAAATGTGGATTTCAACCCTACAGTCTCCAATTTACTCCAAACGTTGTTTTTAGTTTCAGGCAGACAAGCTCAAATTGAAATGCTTAGACTGATCAGGCTATCAAAAGCTATAGAGAGGTCAAAATGTGGTTGATGGGACCACCCTTAACGTTAACCAACCTTTTACTCAAAAACGGGTTGTTCTGCAGACTTGTGGAAGTGTCATTGTATTGGAAATCGCACAGCAAGTCCAAAACAGGTTGTGCTGGAGCAGACTCAGCCGAGAGGCAGTGAACTCTGAACGACCCAGCCACTTTTCCATGTCTCTTGACCACTCTATGTTCAATGGAAAAGAGGAATGGCTGTAAAGATAAAACTACCTGTAACGCTAGCACTGTGTTCCCTGTTACCCCTCATCCACTTTAGCGGTGCATGATTGGTAATAGGGTGAATTCTCTGCCTAACAAATAGTATTGTAAGGATTCTATAGCCCATTTGATCGCTAAACACCCAGTTTCAACTATTGCCTCGTTGAATCTCATCAAGCAGCTTCTTGAAGGATCCCAGGGTGTCGGCTTCAACAACATTACTGGGGAGTTGGTTCCAGACCCTCGCAATTCTCTGTGTAAAAAATAGCTTCCTATTTTCTGTTCTGAATGCCCCTTTATCTAATCTCCATTTGTGACTCCTGGTCCTTGTTTCTTTTTTCAGGTCGAAAAAGTCCCCTGGGTCGACATTGTCTATACCTTTTATGATTTTGAATGCTCGAATCAGATCACTGCGTAGTCTTCTTTGTTCAAGACTGAATAGATTCAATTCTTTTAGCCTGTCTGCATACGACATGCCTTTTAAACCTGGGATAATTCTGGTCGCTCTTCTTTGCACTCTTTCTAGAACAGCAATATCCTTTTTGTAACGAGGTGACCAGAACTGAACACAATATTCTAGGTGAGGTCTTATTAATGCATTGTAAAGTTTTAACATTACTTCCCTTGATTTAAATTCAACACTTCTCACAATATATCCGAGCATCTTGTTGGCCTTTTTTATAGCTTCCCCACATTGTCTAGATGAAGACATTTCTGAGTCAACATAAACTCCTAGGTCTTTTTCATAGATCCCTTCTTCAATTTCAGTATCTCCCATATGATATTTATAATGCACATTTTTATTGCCTGCCTGAAATACTTTACACTTTTCTCTATTAAATGTAATTTGCCATGTGTCTGCCCAGTTCTGAATGCTGTCTAGATCATTTTGAATGACCTTTGCTGCTGCAACAGTGTTTGCCACTCCTCCTATTTTTGTGTTGTCTGCAAATTTAACAAGTTTGCTTACTATACCAGAATCTAAATCATTAATGTAGATTAGGAATAGCAGAGGACCTAATACTGATCCCTGTGGTACACCACTGGTTACCTCGCTCCACATTGAGGTTTCTCCTCTAATCAGTACTTTCTGTTTTCTACCTGTTAACCACTCCCTAATCCATGTGCATGCATTTCCTTGAATCCCTACTGCGTTCAGTTTGAGAATTAATCTTTTATGCGGGTCTTTGTCAAAAGCTTTCTGGAAATCTAAATAAACCATGTCATATGCTTTGCAATTATCCATTGTTGATGTTGCATCCTCAAAAAAATCAAGCAGGTTAGTTAGACACGATCTCCCTTTTCTAAAACCATGCTGACTGTCTCCCAGGATTTTGTTACCATAAAGGTAATTTTCCATTTTGGATCTTATTATAGTTTCCATAAGTTTACATATAATAGAAGTCAGGCTGATTGGTCTGTAGTTACCTGGTTCGGTTTTGTCTCCCTTTTTGTGGATCGGTATTACGTTTGCAATTTTCTAGTCTGTTGGTACAACCCCTGTGTCAAGAGACTGTTGCATGATTATTATTATTATTATTATTTATTTTTTTAGCAGACGCCCTTATCCAGGGCGATTTACAGTCGTACACAAAAATACATTTCAAGAATCACAGTACAAGTAATAATACAATTAAGAGCAAGATAAAAATACAATGACTTTGGTTCTAGCAAGTACAAGTATATGACAAAATATGATTCAATAACGGAGCAGATAACAGTGTAAGTGATAGTTACATCAGGATATAATTAAATACAAAATACTACAGATTAAATAACACTTGTGACAGATTATAGTACTCTAAAGTACAGGATTAAATGCAGTAAAATAGGGGGCAGATAAGAGCAAGTAAAGCGCATTTAAGGAAGAGTGATAAGTGTCCAAGGGGAAAAAAGAGGAGTTCTACAGGTGCTGTCTGAAGAGGTGAGTCTTGAGGAGGCGCCGGAAGGTGGTCAGGGACTGGGCAGTCCTGACATCTGTAGGAAGGTCATTCCACCACTGCGGGGCGAGGGTGGAGAAGGAGCGGGCTCTGGAGGCAGGGGAGTGTAGAGGAGGTAGAGCCAGTCTTCTAGTACAGGAGGAGCGGAGAGGTCGATTGGGGGTGTAGGGAGAGATGAGGGTCTGGAGGTAGCTGGGTGCAGTCTGGTCAAGGCATCTGTAGGCTAGTACAAGAGTCTTGAACTGGATGCGAGCAGTGATCGGGAGCCAGTGGAATGAGCGGAGCAGTGGAGTTGCGTGGGAGAAGCGAGGCAGAGAAAACACCAGGCGAGCAGCAGAGTTCTGGATGAGCTGGAGCGGACGGGTGGCGGATGCAGGGAGGCCAGCCAGGAGGGAGTTGCAGTAGTCTAGGCGGGAGAGTACCTGGGCCTGGAGCAGGAGCTGGGTGGCGTAGTTGGTGAGGAAGGGTTGGATTCTTTGTATGTTGCTCAGGAAGAATCGGCAAGTGCGTGCCAGAGTGGAGATGTGCTGGGAATAAGAGAGGCAGGGGTCCAGGGTGACTCCGAGGTTCTTAGCTGAGGAGGAGGGAGAGAGTGTGGTAAATTCAGAGGAACGGAGATAGAGATCAGAGGAGGGGGAGGAGGAGGGAAAGAAAAGCAGGTCAGATTTAGAGAGGTTGAGTTTGAGGTGATGCGAGTGCATCCTGGAGGAGATAGCAGACAGACAGGTAGAGATACGGGAGGGGATGGTGGAGTCAGAGGTGGGGAAGGAGAGGAAAATCTGAGCATTATCAGCATAGAAATGGTATGAGAAACCATAGGATGCGATGAGGGGGCCCAGGGAGCGGGTGTAGAGAGAGAACAGGAGAGGACCCAAGACTGACCCTTGGGGGACTCCTGTTGAGAGAGGGCGAGTTGTGGAGGTTGTTCCACGCCAGGTTACCTGGTAAGTGCAGTTGGAGAGGTAGGAGGAGAACCAGGCCAGAGCAGTGCCAGAGATTCCCAGGTCAGCGAGAGAGGATAGTAGGATAGAGTGGTCGACAGTGTCAAAGGCAGCAGAGAGGTCGGGGAATTGGGACAGAGGAGAGAGGCAGCTCGGGCAGAGTTTAGTGAGTTGGTGACAGACAGGAGGGCGGTTTCAGTGGAGTGAGCAGAGCGGAAGCCAGATTGGAGAGGGTCGAGCAGAGAGTGGTTGGACAGGAAAGCAGAGAGCTGGCGGTGTACAGCCCGCTCGAGGGTTTTGGAGAGGAAGGGTAGGAGGGAGACAGGATGGTAGCTCTGGAGGGAGGTGGGGTCGAGGGTTGGTTTTTGAGGAGGGAGTGATAGAGGCTTGTTTGAAGGCAGAGGAAAGATACCAGAAAGGAGAGAGGTGTTGAGAAGGGAGGAGATGAAGGGAAGTAGAGCAGGAGCAGCAGCTTGAAAGAGGTGAGTGGGGAGGGGGTCCAGGGCACACGTGGTTTGTGACCCTGGAGCAGGGAGGAGAGGTCAGAGTCTGAGAGGGGAGAGAAGAGTCTTTCATTTCGTTGCCTGATCACGGCAGAATTGCGAGCTGGCATAGCAACTCCTGATCCCCATTCTTTGTAAAATCTAGGTGTTGTTCCCCCGTTGCCATAGTAATCTCCCTCCCATTGCCATAGTAATCTCCCTCCCTGCTGGGTGATTTGTCACAGAAGGACCCCCTAATAAATAAATAAATAAACAGTTAAATGGGGACTCTGTCCCTTCACTTCACAATCAAGGCGTCTGTTTTTAATGTTTCAGATTATATTTAATCCTGAAGTTATTAACACTAGAAGCGCCAAGCCGGTCAATTTGATCGTTTTGGGTTTTAAAATGTAAATTACTCTGCGTTCCGGAGTGTAATACGCATGCCCGTTCATGACATTTCCTAAATATATGTATTAGATATACTGACGGCATTTGAGACGCATATTCACAAGACATTGATAATTATAAACACGTTTACCTAGAAGCGCCAAAACAAGTCATTTTAACTGGTTATTTCAATACATATTTATTTATCAAATATAGCCTATAATCCTGCCTGTCCTTTTCAATACAATCACCTGTCCTTTTCAATACAATCAGTCCCGTGATCAACTGGCGTCTACCTGTCTACATTCTTTGAGTGCTTGAAAAACACGCCTCTGAGTCACAGGTACCCCGCTGTGTATAGCATTGCAGGGTCATTCTCAGCTCTGTGCACAAAACAGTGGCGATCAGAACCGATGGCAAAAAACAGCCTGAGACAGTGGAATACTACAATGCCACATGTTTGGTGTGGATGTGCTGGACCACATATGCACATATGGATCAGAAAAGGGCAGAGACAGATGTCCCTTCTGGCAGTGCTGCAGCCCCTGCACCCACACGCAAGAGGAAACCGTGCCAGGTTGCAAAATGCAACAAAACTTTGGCTGTCTGCGGGGGTTGTGGAAGGGCAGTGTGTGGTAAATGCTCAGGGAAAGTGGAGAAGCGTGTATTGTGTATGGACTATACAGGTTAGAAAGCTGCCAGGTATGTAGGCTAAATAAATATGTTATGTAAATAGTTTATTGTATTATACTTATTTATGTTTTGAAGCAGTGCAATAGATACTTTTTTTTTTTTTTTTTTTAAAAGAGGTTCAAACACAGTGGAGATCACTTTGAAAGCTTTTCACTTCAAAGAGGAAATGACATGAAAAGAGCCATGCGTGAGTTTGTGAGTTTGTAACCTTTGAATAAGCACACAAGGTATTTATTTTAAGACCCTTTAAGCATTCTGAAGCTTTTATATAGTTCTCATTTAGTAACTTGAAAGTGTTTGTTGCTGTTAATTTGCACTGTGTTTGGAAACCTTTGGGAGGAAACACACACACACACACACACTGCACATAGGCTCACACCACGCTCTGAGACGCTTGCAATCGCGATTAATGAAGGCAGTCGAATGTACTCACAGCACGCTTTGCATTTTACACATAACTGGAAGACTATGTAATTGTGATGAAACTTAGTATTAGCATTGTTTAGCGTACAGTGAGTATTGAGAGTGGGATATATGGAGCTGCATGTCTGTCCGTACACGTGTTCATCATCTCTATGACACACATATATCTCCGTATTAAAATTGTCACGAAACTTGCTATTGACTTTACTTATCATAAGTAATTGGGAGTACAGTCATCTTTCACATATCCCACCCTTCAGTGACGGTTAAACGAGCGTGACGTATATCTGATTATTTCATTTTGGCCTGTTCCAAGTGTGACAGTGTGTGTATTACAGTGTGTAGGTTACAGTGTGTGTGTGTGTTACAGTGAGTGTGTGTGTTACAGTGTGTGTGACAGTGTGTGTATTACAGTGTGTGGGTTACAGTGTGTGTGTGTGTTACAGTGAGTGTGTGTGTTACAGTGTGTGTGACAGTGTGTGTATTACAGTGTGTGGGTTACAGTGTGTGTGTGTGTTACAGTAAGTGTGTGTGTGACAGTGTGTGTGTGACAGTGTGTATATTACAGTGCGTGTGTGTGACAGTGTGTGTTACAGTGAGTGTGTGTGTGTCAGTGTGTGTGTTACAGTGTGTGTGTTACAGTGTGTGTGTGTGTGACAGTGTGTGTTACAGTGACTGTGTGTGTGTCAGTGTGTGGGTTACAGTGTGTGTGTGTGTGACAGTGTGTGTTACAGTGAGTGTGTGTGTATGTCAGTGTGTGGGTTACAGTGTGTGTGTTACAGTGCGTGTGTGTGTGACAGTGTGTGTGTGTGTGTCAGTGTGTTGGTTACAGTGTGTGTGTTACAGTGTGTGTGTGTGACAGTGTGTGTTACAGTGAGTGTGTGTGTGTATTACAGTGTGTGGGTTACAGTGTGTGTGTGTGTTACAGTGAGTGTGTGTGTTACAGTGTGTGTGACAGTGTGTGTATTACAGTGTGTGGGTTACAGTGTGTTTGTGTGTTACAGTAAGTGTGTGTGTGACAGCGTGTGTGTGACAGTGTGTATATTACAGTGTGTGTGTTACAGTGCGTGTGTGTGACAGTGTGTGTTACAGTGAGTGTGTGTGTGTCAGTGTGTGTGTTACAGTGTGTGTGTTACAGTGTGTGTGTGTGACAGTGTGTGTTACAGTGACTGTGTGTGTGTGTCAGTGTGTGGGTTACAGTGTGTGTGTTACAGTGCGTGTGTGTGTGACAGTGTGTGTGTGTGTCAGTGTGTTGGTTACAGTGTGTGTGTTACAGTGTGTGTGTGACAGTGTGTGTTACAGTGAGTGTGTGTGTGTATTACAGTGTGTGGGTTACAGTGTGTGTGTGTGTTACAGTGAGTGTGTGTGTTACAGTGTGTGTGACAGTGTGTGTATTACAGTGTGTGGGTTACAGTGTGTGTGTGTTACAGTAAGTGTGTGTGTGACAGTGTGTGTGTGACAGTGTGTATATTACAGTGTGTGTGTTACAGTGCGTGTGTGTGTGACAGTGTGTGTTACAGTGTGTGTGTGTGTGTGTGTGTTACAGTGTGTTACAGTGTGTGTGTGTGTGACAGTGTGTGTTACAGTGAGTGTGTGTGTGTCAGTGTGTGGGTTACAGTGTGTGTGTTACAGTGCGTGTGTGTGACAGTGTGTGTGTGTGTCAGTGTGTTGGTTACAGTGTGTGTGTTACAGTGTGTGTGTGTGACAGTGTGTGTTACAGTGAGTGTGTGTGTGTATTACAGTGTGTGGGTTACAGTGTGTGTGTGTGTTACAGTGAGTGTGTGTGTTACAGTGTGTGTGACAGTGTGTGTATTACAGTGTGTGGGTTACAGTGTGTGTGTGTTACAGTAAGTGTGTGTGTGACAGTGTGTGTGTGACAGTGTGTATATTACAGTGTGTGTGTTACAGTGCATGTGTGTGACAGTGTGTGTTACAGTGAGTGTGTGTGTCAGTGTGTGTGTTACAGTGTGTGTGTTACAGTGTGTGTGTGTGTGACAGTGTGTGTTACAGTGAGTGTGTGTATGTCAGTGTGTGGGTTACAGTGTGTGTGTTACAGTGCGTGTGTGTGTGACAGTGTGTGTGTGTGTCAGTGTGTTGGTTACAGTGTGTGTGTTACAGTGTGTGTGTGTGTGACAGTGTGTGTTACAGTGAGTGTGTGTGTGTGTCAGTGTGTAGGTTACAGTGTGTATATTACAGTGTGTGTGTTACAGTGCGTGTGTGTGTGACAGTGTGTGTTACAGTGAGTGTGTGTGTGTCAGTGTGTGTTACAGTGTGTGTGTTACAGTGTGTGTGTGTGACAGTGTGTGTTACAGTGAGTGTGTGTGTGTGTCAGTGTGTGGGTTACAGTGTGTGTGTGTGACAGTGTGTGTTACAGTGAGTGTGTGTCAGTGTGTGGGTTACAGTGTGTGTGTTACAGTGTGTGTGTGTGACAGTGTGTGTTACAGTGAGTGTGTGTGTGTGTCAGTGTGTGTGTTACAGTGTGTGTGTGACAGTGTGTGTTACAGTGAGTGTGTGTGTGTGTCAGTGTGTGGGTTACAGTGTGTGTGTGTGACAGTGTGTGTTACAGTGAGTGTGTGTGTGTCAGTGTGTGGGTTACAGTGTGTGTGTGTCAGTGTGTGTTACAGTGAGTGTGTGTGTGTGTGACAGTGTGTGTTACAGTGAGTGTGTGGGTTACAGTGTGTGTGTTACAGTGTGTGTGTGTCAGTGTGTGTATTACTGGGTGCGTGTGTGTGAAAAAGAACAGTTATGTAGAGACTGTAAAGAGAGTGACTGAGGCAGATACAATTTCAAAGCCCTGTGTGCATCTCAATCAATCCATCAGCTGAAGTGTCTGAAACAGCATCAGGGGTCTTTCTTCTCCTGAAGTCAGACACACTAATAGCTTCCTCTGTGGCAGAGAAAGAGGAAGTGAGAGAAGGAGGAAAAAGAGGAGGAATAAAGAGAGGAGTGGAGTAAGAGGGGTTAGGGTAGAAGAGATGTTTCTTTTCAGGGTCATTACAAAGCAAAGCCAGGGGCAGTGATGTCACCTCTAGGAGGGTGAGGGCTGAAATCACTTTCCTTGAAGCCTTACTGTATCTTTATTTGACTTGCTTTGGATTCAAACATGAGCATCGATGTCTGGAATCTGATCTGCATTGGGGGGGTTAATGGACCTATTCTTTAACCAACACCAAGTCTCCTGCATTATAGAAACTATATAGAAAGTACCGTGCAAACTTGCCATGGGGAGGTCCGTTAACTTGAAGTCTGCAGGGAAGTCTTGAAGTTCTGTTCCATTCTAGAAGTAGCAAGCTCTAGAACCCAGAGAGCCAAATGCTGTAGAACAGAACTTGTGAACCTTGACTAAACTTGAGAACTTTTCCCAGTTTGTTATGAAAATGCTTATATAGTGCCTGATCGCTCTAATTTCAGTGCCTGGGCATCAATGAAGCGATCTATTTTCCATTGGGAAATCAAATTAGTCTTTCCATTGAATATGCACTAGGAACAAAAAAAAAATTGTGTCCGATTCCCTACATACCAGAGGCTTGGTGGTCCAGTGGTTAAGAAGAGCTTGTTACCAGGAGGTTCCCAGTTCAATCCCAGCACAGCCACGGACTCACTGTGTGACCCTGAGCAAGTCACTTAACCTCCTTGTGCTCCGTCCTTTGGATGAGACGTAAAACAAACAAAGTCTTATTGTAAGTGACTCTGCAGCAGCAGTTGTTGATGATTCATAGTTCACCCACTAATCTCTGTAAGTCGCTTTGGATAAAAGTGTCTGCTAAATGACTAATTCATTCATACCAGTTTTGATGGCACAGTCTAAATCGGAGTCTCTGATAACCAGCGCGTATTTTAAATGTTTGCAGAGTCAAATCTCCCACGCAATCGTCTGATTCATTCAGTCGTCCTTGTGATGCAATGAAGAACGTTAGGGACTTCTATTACAAACTACACTACAACTTTAGAAGGCTCACCTCCTATCACAGCTGCAAGCCTGCCTGTAATACTGGATTTCCACCCTGGCCCCTACTTCCAGCACATTTCCACAGTCCCACAGTCCCACAGGGCCACCCTTTGGCTCTGTAGACTTGTGACAGAGATCGAATGATTCTTGGTGTTAGATCTCCTTCCCGACCTGTGAGGGTGCTGAGTAAAGGGAACAGAGTACCCTGGACTGGATGGCCCGACAGTTAATTCCCAGGGTTAGGCAGAAGTTGGCCATCTAGAAAGGGGACTGAGCTACGGTTCACTAAATCATCGACCCAGAAGGTTAACGGTGTGGCATCCATGGACTGGAGGAGTGGGGGCGCTCGTTAACCAAGGGGTCATGTTTGACGGTATATAAAGGGGACGTAGTGTGGTGATCTGTTCCTTGTGATGGTTACGCTAAACCGAAAAGACCTGTATAGAGAAAAGTACCATGTTTTGTTTGTTTTGTCTGTCTCATCTTTAATAGAACTGATTGTTTGTTACTAGATTAGATGGCTAACACGATCCGGAGCTGTCGTTTAAGGCCAGTATTAAACCCGGACAACACTGCACATTGTATCACAGATAACTTGTACGTCACCACGAGCACTACAGCACTCACTTTGGACTTGTGACCGTGTTTGTGTTTTGTGTGTATGTTCTGGATTATTGTTATTATTTACAGGACTGCAACCCATAATTATCCACTGTGCAATACGCATCGCTGCGTACTGCCAGCCAGCCCTACTTTTGTTTACCGTTTGGTCATCAGACCATTTGGATTTACAGAATAAAACAGAAACCATTTCACCCGTACTTTGCTGTCTGTCTCATTGTTGGATTACTGCACCGGCTCTACACCTGCGCACTAATTACCACTTTGCCACAAGACTGCCACATCTTAAGGCAATTTGCTGGTTTCCTAAAACAATTCGGTGATCTAAACCTGGGCAAAGCTCAATCTGTCCACCCCCGGATTTCGATAATAATGTGTTAAAGTTTGTCCTTAGCGAGGTTCTCAAATAAGAGCTGGTGGTGTATTTTAACAGGAAGCTAATCTGTGAAGGCAGCGTAGCACCTTTGTTTTGTGATAGACCAGTCATTTTCTCAGAGCTGTAGCAGAGCTGTCAGTCTCCCAGACAGCTCCAGTTTCGTATCAGCTGCCTCTTATCTGGAAAAAAAAAACTGCTGCAAAAATAAAAGCAATTTTTAGGCAACTGCATTACTGAACCCAATCAGAATGAAACCCCAAGCCAATCTAAACAAACCGGACTGTCAACCTCTCCTTTTGCTGCAGTGCGGAGTATATAAGGTTAAACTATGGAAGTCTGTAGGATGCATTTGGTAGCTTTTTAAATTACTGCAAGGACAGCAGCGCTGTAATCCAGCAGACAGGAAGTTTCATCCATCAGCCCCCCAGTGTGATGAAGTTTCAAACAGGAGCGCGATAGACAGGCAAACCCAGAGGTCCACACCTTGTCTGATATCTTTATCTGACGTCATTCACCAAGTAAGTCTTTTTGCAAGACCAACATTTTAAACACCTTGTGGCGGAGTGTCCCGCCCCTATTTATTATTATTTGTATTTGTTTGCGGCGCAGATGAAAGCGCCGCGTCTTTTGGTATTGTTTTATATATTTATATTTAAAAGACGCGGCGTTTTTATCCAGGCCAAACAAATACAAATAATAAATAGGGGCGGGACACTCCGCCACACACCTGTATTAGGATTAAGAAGTCATGACCAGCAAAATCTAGTCTCTTATATTATTACTGAAAAATCTTGCATGACAAGATCTTGTGTAATATGTCATGCACTTGCACATATTGACTACCCAAATTCAGTATACTGTACAGAAACCTCATGAAATACAAGGTACAGTAATTTGAATTCTTAGCTGACTTTAAACAGAAGGTATTGCTTATTGCAGATTGGTATTCATGTGTAAAGCACTGTGTGGTTTAGGTATGTAATCACAATGTAACAATGGGTTTGGCGTCCAAAATCCTAGGAAACCTTGTGACCGCTTCAGACAAGTTTTGTCTACCAATGTCACATGCAGAGACTGGGATCTAGTATTATCAGCTAAGGAGTGGTGAAACATGAAAGCTTTTAACTCTATATTAACTCTAATAACAATCCAATCAGAAACCAGTGATCAAAAGGGGAATTAAATCAGTAGGTTTTAGAGCCAGACTGGGCCCGATCAGACAGCCCTACTTAACTTAACCTCGGGTAGTCCTGGTAGGTGCTAGGGTTTATAATCCAGATGTTAATTATTTTCATAACCTTGGGATACCATATATTCTAATCTCAACAGTGGCAGAATTTATACATGTTACTGTTTAAATCAATTGAATAGAACTAACAGACAGAAATCAAACAAACATAACAGTTCTAGTTTCTTAGCATAAAAAAAAGACACACAACACATTTTGGTGAAAAAAAACTGCCATTTATTCTTTCACATATAAAAAAAGGTTTTGGTTCAAACAAAATGTAACCCAGGCCACTGGCACAGTTCTCTAGTTAATATAAAAGTCAGAGTGCCTTTGCTCAGACTTGGACATTAATTTTTTTTTTTTTGCTATTGCGCAGAGTGGCACCGCAAACAGAGAGGCTTCATTTCAAACCCCATACGTACTGTAGATCCTTTGTAAACTAACCCTGCAGTGTGAGGGGAGGAATCAGGGGACCGTTCCTTCAACATTCATCCTCCCAGTAAGCACAGTCACTCCCAATTACTATTGAAGTGCATTTCCCAACAGACCTCTGCAAGAAATACTGTCACTACTCATTTGGCGTTGAGTAATCACTTGTATGTGTGCTTGGAAATCACTGATCTGCATGGTGCGTGTTCTCCACATGTTGGAGTGCATTCATCTAACTTCACAGTTTTCGGTTCTCAGCACTCGCAGGTAAGCGGATAGTAATCAAAAGCATTATATATATATAATAACGCATCACATTAGATTCTTAAGTCCCTTGTTTTTGTACAGCATTTAGTATTTTTATGCTATTTCCACTGCAGCTCAGGAGGAGAAACCAATTCAAATTCCCTTCCTGTGAAACATGTAAAAGAACCCCCACATCTCAACCCAAAGTCCTGAAATATTACAAAGGGTTACGAGTGTAACTAGTCGGAGACAGAGGTTTAACAGAAGGGGTCCCAATACCTGCAGCACATGAAGGGAATCTGGCAGGCGTGATGGCAGGAGCATCTGATAAAGGAAATAAAGTCTGGAAATGGACCTCAGAGCTAAAAACTGAACAGGCATTTATTTAGCTTGACACAACCTCGGACATCCGCCAGCCAAATTCTCTCCCTCGTCAGCAACAGATTAGGCTGCAGTGGGAATGGAAGAGGTAAAGAGGGTTGGGGGGGCGCTTTAAAATGAAATCTTAATGGATTGAAGCGGTTTAGACCCAAGAGAAGAAGTGGTGCAGATGAATAGTGATGGTGTGCAAGCACAGACTAAAATTAATGAAGCCTCTATTCTGCGCTATAAATACATTATACTGTTAGAAGCCCTCATCTTATTTAATACAAATATGTTTCAACTAAAACTTGTGTCATTCCATGTCTGGAAATTGAATCGAATAGCACAAGATCTGCATTCTACTATTAAAAAAAACAAAAAGGGAAGAAAATGCATTGGACTAACATTCTCCCCCACCAAAAAACAAAAGGAAGCTTCAAATTAAACAGAACCCAGACATGAGTACAGAAACTCAAAAACATTTCCTGTCATTTGCGTGGATAGGAGACCAGCTTTCACAGGCAGGTCACATGGCCAGACAACCTTATTTTACTGACCATTTTCTTTCCATCACAATTATCTGGGAAAGAGGGAGGACAGGGGTCAAAAAGACAGTTCCAAAAAGGAGGTCCTTTTAGGCGAGTGATCAGCCGGTTATTCCAGCTGCTTCCAATGACAGTGAATACAGAACCAATGGCTGTTCTTGCACTCCGAGGCAGTCTGCAATTCAAGTGGATGTGCCGCTACTGAGCGAGGCATTCCTCAGATTCTTTAGGGCAACTGAAAGATCTCACAGTATCCATCCTTCCCCATGGCACGCTACTGGATCTCTCCCATGTACAGCCTTTTGTCACTGGATCCTGAAAGAACTGAAAAGAGGAGAAACATTTTATTTAACAAATCTCTTTACAAAACACCAAGCTTTTTTGTACACTGAAATTGGCATAAAAAAAATAAAACACACAACCCAACATCACACACAGGAGTTCTGCAAATACGAAGCCACTGCGTTGAAAATGAACACATTTAAACAGTAGCCAGGTACATATAGCCTTAAACAGCATTGTACAGGTTTGCACGGTTCAAAGGAAGCAAGGAAAAGTGATACTCATTTAAAAATCTGAAGCATTTATATTTTAATACAATGCTTCTGTTAAACATTGATGTCACTGGAGATGAGTAAAGATGCAATAACTGGTGCCAGGACGAACATGGAATTTTGATGTTCGGATATCTGTGAAAGATTCAGACAAGTATTCGCAGTAGTAAAAATTAAGACAGCCTTTAACATTGCAAAAAAGGTTATTAGTTAAAAAGCCACTGTATGTAACACTATTAAAGTTTTAAAATGTCGCAGTAGTAAGAATAGGTTAAGACAGCCTTACTTAGTTTAATATCACTATACATTATTTTATTCTTTACAAAGTAATCTAATTTTATAAAAGAGTACTACGAGCAACACAATGACACTGTATTCAGGTTTGTCAAAGTTGTGTATAATGGCATGTCCCATTCCCTGGGCTGCACAAATGATGCTCAGTTTAACAAAAACAGATTGGACGTGAAGAGCTGAAAGGAGTTCCCTCAATGCAGGGAGATGAGAAGCTAGCAGTAATTCAGGAGGGATGGTTCCCTCAATGCAGGGAGATGAGAAGTTAGCAGTAATTCAGGAGGGATGGTTTCTCAAGGCACACTCACCAATAGGCTCCTCAGGGTGGAAGGCGACCTCGTTCACAGAGCCGGCGTGACCAGGCAGCTTGTAGAGGATCCTCCGGGAAGTGGTGTCCCACACGTACACAAACCTGCACAGACAGACAGAGTCAACAGGGGAGAACCACCAAACGCTGGATTCAAAAGGGTCAACCCTTTGCTGACATTAAGAAACTGAGCATTGCAGTTTAACATAACTACATAATAGAAACCCAGAGATACCTTCCACTAAGGTGCCTAGAGTATACAATATGAAGGTGTCAAGAAATTCACACTTTGAGATTTAATCATCCGTACACAGCCAAAATATGGACAGATCTGAGGGCACATGGTGCAGTCCAGTATAGTTAAGCGCTGGACAATCACTCTGTGACTGCATGGAGGGGTAAACCAAGACATCTGCCGTTTAAAGACTTTTCATTTCTAACAGTTCTCCTTGCTCTTATTCTTACTGAGCTGCAGAGAAGCGACACCCTCGGAAGCTTTCTGGTGTAGAAATAACATCTGTTCAAATTTAAAAGGGCATGTTCAGCTGCGCTGTTTAGACAGATTCGGTTATAAAAAGGAGGCTAGATCACCAGTGCACTTCCATGCATCAAGTCACTACATTCAAAATAAAACTGCTAGGGTTACAAGAGCAGCAACAAGTACCTCAGCAGGGTGCCTAGGTGATTCGTTACCCAAGTGTGTGATATTAACAGCTCATTGTGGTCAGCCCTGCTTCCAACTTGAGTTAGTGTTTATAAAAAACAGCCAGACCAGCTTGGCTGAGAAGACAGACGCAGAGAGAGAGAGAGAAGCCAACAGCACATTTCTTGTGATGCTGCTAAAAATAAATGCCGACATCACGTGGATTCCTGGTTTAATGCACTTGTGGCTGGGTTGAAGTATTGATGTTTGGAAACAGATTAAGCATTCCATCACAGTGAGGCTCTTCTGTCATCACAAATCCACAGCAGAGCTACTACAGTACATCACAGTGACAGTAAGCTAACCCTGCTGCCTGCACTGCAGAGTCATCCAAATTAAACACACTCCATGAAATGCTTTTGTGCGCTAGCCCAAGACAATAAGCCAATTGAGAGCCCAGGTGAGTCCATTTTTAGAAAACATTTGGGAGTTGCAATTTTGGAATACAAAGAAGAAACAAGATCCACAACACAAGACAAGGAGTTGTCGTTTCTACATCGACGTTCCAGGTAATTCTGAGAGGGAGTCTGCTTTAAAATATTCCATCAGCATGCTGGAAGGATTGTGAATCATTAAGAAAATCATTGATAGAACAAATCAGCTATGCAATAGTACATTCAATTTAGATATGCCATCTAATAACATTGACAAGACTCCCACGTTGGGTCTTGCTACATCAAAACAAACCTTTGCATATTTCCTTGATTAACCAGCTAGATCGAACTCCCCTAGAAAAACCACTACATGTGCTTTAGATCCTATTTCTACTAAACTATTAAAAGAAGTATTCTCTAGGATTAATACTAGAGTTAAGTATTAGTAATAGTTCCCTTTCATCTGGCATTGTTCTTTAAGGTTGCTGTGGTAAAACCATTGCTTAAACCTACTATGAATCCAAAAGTTCTCAATTTCAGGCCTATTTCTAGTCTCCCCTTTTTATCCAAACTTCAGAGAGTATTAGCTAATTGCAGTATATGAGAAATTTCAGTTTCCGCCTGGGTACTGAAACTGCACTTAGTGATAAATGATGTGCGGTTATCTTCAGATATGGGCTCAACCTCAGTTGTTGTACTTCTAGATCTAAGTGCAGCATTCAACACTCCTCTTGTGATTGATCGTCTTGAGAATCTAGCAGCATTGTCAGGTTGTATCCTGTCTTGGTTTAAAATCTTTGTTAAAACTGAGGAAGAATCCTCTTATCTGAAGTTACACGTGGTGTCCCGCAGGGTTCCGTTCTTGGTCAAATTTTGTTTTCCTTGTATAGGCTACTCTTGGGCGATACTATCTGTAGACATGAAATATTTTCATTGCTATCCTGATACGCAATTGCAATTATATTTCTCTAAAACCGGGTGACACTTCAGCTGAAAATACTCCAACTACCTGTCTTGCTGACATTAACCAATGGATGTCAAAAAACCTTTTAAAATGACAGTAAAACAGATGATGCTCTTGGGATCATAGAATCAACTAAATAATATAAATCCATCCGATTTCACATTTGGTAGTTACTCCTCCAGGCTGAAATGAGAAACGTGGGTGTCATTTGATCAGAATGTAACTAAAGTGTCTTTTTCATTTAAGAAATATTGCTGAATTAAAACATTCTTTCACTGCAGGATGCTTTAACCCTTTGCGGTCCTATGTCGAACCTGGTCCGACATTGCAATTATTCCTATCTGGTCCAATGTCGGACCCTGTCCGACATCATCAAAAAAACGCAAAAAACGGGTTTGTAGTCGTTTTTTCTCCGGAGAAAGCCGAGAAAACCATTCAATGGCCGAGTGGGAGCGACAGGAGCTGAGACAAGCCGGGAAAAAAAAAAAAAAAAAGGGCGTATCTCATGAATAGTCATACTTGCCCCTGGCATCACATAGGGGCGGTCATAAGGAAACAAGCTGGCTGTTACTGAAGGCTGAAACAGAGAATATCACGGACATTTGCAAAATACTTTTAAAATTTGAGCCACACATCTAAAAATTAACTAAAAAGTGTCTTTTTTGAAAATAAATTGGACCCGAATTGACACGCACTTAATAAATGGACTGCAAAGGGTTAACATGTAGGCATGGTTATTGCAATGCTCTTTTCTCTGGTATTTCAAGTTGTGTTACCTCAACTGCAGCTTGTGCAAAATGCTGCTGCCAGAGTGAACTAAAGCAGAGAAGTATAAACACATGACCCCGTGTAGCAGCCTTACACTGGCTTCCTGTACAGTTTAGGACTGATTTTAAGGTCTTGCTTTTAACAAAGCTTTAAAATGGCCTTGCTCCCCTAGATCTAAAAGATGGGGTCAGAAAATATGTATCCAATCGCTCTTCGATCACAGGAGGAAGGTTTACTCAGTATTCCACTGATATAGAAAAAAGCAGGCGGCAGAGCATTCAGCTTTAGAGCCCCAAAGTTGTGGAACGATCTGCCACGATTTGTAAGCGAGGCACTGTCTGTTGCTGCTTTTAAAGTAAGATTAATAGACACATTTATAAATTTAGCACACGTATTTTAAAAAGGAAGATTTCAGACGTACTCTTTTTTTATACTTATTTTTAATCACAGCTTGTTAACCAGGGAGAGCAGGTATAGAGAACAGTGTGTCCAGTGAAACGTATCAACAGCAATGATGCACATCCTATAAGGGAGCATTACTCCTGGTCAGTCTTACCTGTCTGCAGATCCTGCTGCTATTTTGCTCCCATCTGGAGACCAAGAACATCTTAGAAGGTTCTGCAACAATAAACAGACATTAAAACCTGCAACTGATTTCACAGTGCAATATCCAAACCTCTCTCTCTCTCTCAATAAGAAAGGTGTTGAAGGTGATGGAATTACATTAAAGGACTCAGACAACACTTGCACAACTGATCTCGCCATACAAATACAGTCTCACACACTCATTCCTTCCTGCCCTCGTTCTATCCGGTTTAAGGTTGCACAATGCAGTATTGTTCTCAGCCCCAGCGGTTTTGCAGTCAGCAGAAATAAAACTACTACTATGAGGTCAATACCTTTTCAAAGTTGTGAATGCTTCCTTGGAATATCTTCAGACACCTTTCTTTTGGTGCAAAAGGGCGTACGTCCCAGATACGAACTAAAGTCAGAAAAAAAACGTTAAGATAGTACACAGGTATTTGACAAAACAGTGGCACAGAATGATCAATTCAAAAGAACTTGGCATTTCCAGACATCAGGCCAGATCAGCAAATGAGTCCCCAGAATGAATGAACTTTTCAAATATGAAGATCTGAACAGGCCAGCACTTCACCTCAGCTATTAAAGGATGCACTCATAGAAAACAAAGGGACGTGGTTAACATTGCACTTCAAGAGGCTTTTACTGCCATTCTACGAACAAAAATAAAACACAAAAGACGCACCTGTGTTGTCCATGGAGTTGGAGAGCAGGTAGGAGCCCTCTGAGCTCAGGCTGAGTCCGGTCAGAGAGTCAGCGTGGCCGCGCATCGTGTAAATCAGCTTGTTCTGTCGCAGGTCCCACACCTGGTGAAGAGGAACACATTCAACACATGAAGCGGGACAAGCCCTCACAGCTTCATTACATGAAACTGACCGAACTGCATACCCTTGTGGCAATGTACAAAGTTTAGCACCACAGAGTGTTCCACTTACAGATGAAGTGTGCACATTTAACATGCTGTATGGTCACAGTACAGATAAACTGGGTTTTCATTCACACAAACTGCTGTTCAAAACGAAACTAAGTCATTACTATTATGGGCTTAATACCCATCAGGAAATGCATCATGATGGGCACTTGCACGATGTGTAATAAAATCAAATGATCATTTCATGGACTATTGGTAGCTAGGGATATTGGGTATTCTTACCAACTATAAAACACACTTAGTCTTCATTCAAGAACCACTACAAAACTACAATGAGCTATATTGTGCTTCTGGTCTATACAAATGGCATATCCCTCTATCGCTGTACGATATTTTAAAAATACACAATGAATCGAGACACCCCAAATTATCCACTTTTTTTTATCTTGTCAGTTCACTGGAGTTGTGACAGCATAACTTTTCAAAAGTTGGAAACAAGCAGCCTACCTTATTAAATGTGCAGTTTTGTCTACACAGGGATGGACAGAACACTTCCACTGCAAGATTAGCATTAGCCACTCTTGAGCTTCTTGTAAAGGTGTTGAAACTCAAACTGCTAGGACTGTGCACCTGTCTAACGCTCCACGTGTCCCAGCAAGTTTGATGAATAGCTGCAGGCATGGAAAGGACTCCCACCTCAGACACAGGCATCTCAATCCTGACTACTGCAGAGGAACAGAAGGAGCCGCACACTTACCTTGATGTCATTGTCAATCCCTCCGGATATGATCTGGTCGCTGGTGTCGTTGAATGTGACGGAGAGGACCTGGTAGGTGTTCTGGAACGTGTGCACAGCAGCTTTCTTACGGATATCCCAAAGCTTCAAAAACAGACACATCATTCATTTCAAAAGACAAGGAAAAGCAACCGCCGCCTGCACTTCAGACAAATAAAACTTTGGAATTCAAGAATTTGGGTTTTAAAGTTCAGCTAAAACTGCTGGAACACAGAAATCAAAAACTTAATGCTTCACTTATGGGGGGGTGGGGGAAAGAGTACACTGAAGTTGGCAATAGCTGAAACTCTTGCCTAGTACTTAGTCCCCTATAGTTTACCTTGGAATACTAACTTGAGCATTGATTTTACTGCATTTAATCCTGTACTTCAGAATACTGTAATCTGCCAAGTGTTTAACCTGTAGTACTTTGTATTTAATCGCATCCTGATGTAACTATCACTATTTAATCATATCCTGATGTAACTATCACTATTATCTGCTGTATTATTGAATTGTGGTTTGTCACACTTGAACAAAAGTTATTGTATTTCTTGCTCTTATTGTATTACTTGTATTGTAACACTTGAAATGTATTTGCTTACGATTGTAAGTCGCCCTGGATAAGGGCGTCTGCTAAGAAATAAATTAATAATAATTATTTAGTTATTTTTTTTTTTTTTTTAAACACCTGGAAAGCCAGCCTGCCTCTTCATCTACACCGGAGCCCTTACTTTAACTGTGCCGTCGTCGCTGCCTGTGCAGACGACCTGTGGGCCGCGCCTGGCCGGGTAGCAGGAGTTCACGAACGACGTGTGTCCCTTCAGCCTCTTCATCCTCTCACCCGTCTCGCTGTCCCACACCCCCACCGTCTTATCTGTGGAAGCTGAGAACAGCAAGCTGCAAGGCATTTAGAATTGGATTAAGACAGGGTGCACAAAACTTCAGAATGTTCACCCCTATATCATTCAAGTAACTTGGCTTCCAATTCTTGTTCTGTTGCTGTTAATCATGCAAGTTTTCCGCTTAGCATGGTTCAAAGCAATATTTTCTCTAATAAAAGGGACTTTTTGCATCAATGTGAGACTGAATATAAGAGCGAGACTAATTTGATTAATACCACCTTCAAACACCTGTACAAACTTCTCTGCTCACAATTTCATTGTGCTGGTTAAGAGAATTGCTGCTGTGAGAACCATTGCGTGAATGAGGCTTTGTATTAAATATTACAGGAAAGCTCACACAGGTGTTTAAGGCAAAACTAATAATCTAATTAGTCCTAATCTTTTACCTTTAGCCTCTGGTTCTGCCACTAACCTGCCATCTGTATTGTAATGCAACTCCATGACAGCCCCGCTGTGGCCCTTGAGTGTGGCGAAGTTATCACAGTCACCATAGACATTCCACATCACTGCAAAGACACGCAAACACCAAGCCAGTTATAATACAGCCGGGTGGAAATCTAGCCATTTAAAAAAGCAGGGATGGAAATAAGACTTTCATTGCAGAGCAGTTTGATCCATTCCTGATTTTGCTGCGAGTTTAATATGCACCTGAGCTTGTTACCTATACACTGTGGCTAATCAAGCTCGTAGTAAAACCTGGAATGTGTGAAACTGCTGTGCAATAGGAGTCTTATTTCTCTCCTAGAAAGGTCTTGTGCACCAAATGTTTTGAGAGATGGCCGAGTATTACACAATATAAAAATCGGTCTTCAACATTGAGAGAAAAGACAATTGAAGAGTAACTGAATACTCACACACTAGAAAATACTTGATTTGATTACTGTAGGTCACTGGTTCCCAACCTGTGGTCCGTGAGTAAACTCCAGGTGTATAGCAAGCCAAATTATCATTTGAGAGATCTTCAAATGACTTCCTGTTTATTTTGAGATATTTGAAATTATTTAGAGATCTTTAAGATCTTCATTTTAAAAGATTGCTACATGGTAGTTTGGTGTACCATGCTAGCAAAATCCATGTGGTTTCCATATTTAAAGATATCTCAAAATAACTTCCTGTTCATTTAGAAGATATCTCTAAATCATTTAGAGATATCAAAATGAACAGGAAGCAATTTGAAGATCTCTAAATGACTTCCTGTGAAAATGCTCTGTCTTGAATGGACTTCCTGTTCATTTAGAGATATCTTTAAACTGGAAGTAATTGAGATATCTTCAAATGATTTAGAAATATCATTAAAACCCTCATTTTAAAAAGATCTCTAACTGAGTTTGGCATACCACGCTAGCAAAATCTTTTTCATTTTTAGATATCTCTGATGTACAGACTTCTTTAAATGGATTTTAGACATCTTAAACTGCACAATTAGATGTCTGTAATTCAATTTGCGATAGAAATGTTTTACAGATACCTCTAAATATTGCAAGATACCTTCAAATTCAATTTGAGAGATCTCTAAATGATAATTTGGCTTGCCATACAGGTGGTCCGCAAACAGCTCCCAAAATTCGGTTACACAGTTCTTGCAAAAACCCATTTCTACAGTACCGCACGTTGTGCAACTACAATATGTATTACTAAGCAACACAAACAGCTTTAACCACATTATATATAATAAGATATGTATGTAGTCTGTGCACCTCCCCCCATACATCACACCGGAGGTGAATTCCAAAGGAAAGCACTTCTACTTACAGATGAGTCTGTCGAATCCAGCTGATGCCAGGGTAGCACCATTGGGATGAAACTTGCAGCAGTGAACTTCTCCCTCGTGTCCACAGAGAAGCATAATCGGTGCCTGCAAACTGGAGCTCCTGGGGGGGCCCTGGGATTTAAAGGATATGGTCACTGTCTTTAGAAACAGGGAGCCTTGTGTAGATGCAGAAGATCAAAGGAAGGAGCAATCTGTGTAGACATGTGTCTGAGAGGCACTGGCTGTTAATGAGGAGTACATTTTGACTTATTTCTCCCCCTCAGAAGAGGAGAATGTTTGATGCTTTCCAAAATTCAACACTGCCCTGTTTAAAGTCAAATTGTGTTGTTACGTTATGAATGTAATTTCACCCCAGAGGTCTAGGGGTAAAATACACATTGCTGTGCATTTGTTCAGGTTAGTTATAAATGTTTTCTCCAGCTAAATAACCATGAACAAAAAGTAAACTTATAAAAACACCAAACGCACAAGTCCACAAACACACACACAAAAAAGACAGTTGGCATTACTGTACAAAACCATAAAATAGAAAAAACAGCAGTACCGAGAACTTCCGGCATAAACACCAGTCAGATGCAAACGACGATGCAACGATTTTATAAACTGATAGTTTGAATGAGATATCATCTATACTAGGATTAGCGCAGTAGAGCAATGACAGTGAAATTCAACAGCAAACACGACAATTAAACAAAGCCAAGATGCCAACCTAATACATATAGTCGACAATGTAATCACATACTGTTCTTGCAAATCTTTAGAGCCTACACATTTCTCAAGCGCACTGCGTTGTGGGAACTATAGTTCGAGTGTACAGTTACCCATAACACAACAATGCCTAGAGACACAATTAACAAACGTACCATGTGCAGCTCTCGTCCCTTTAACGCCAAAAAGAGGTAAAACGCAAAACTATGAAACGGGTGACTGTTTGTTCAAAAGCCAGACTTACCATCGGCATGAGCTGCTGCTGTCCCGGAGCCGCCATCTCACTGCGCGGTTTCTTCAAGGCCGGAACCAGGGCCATCTCGTTGGGCCCGGGGCCTTTCCTTTTCTTGGGCTCAATCATGTCTCTTTAATACTTAAATAAAGAAAACTTTTAATTCAAATGATCCAAACAAAGCCCCGTCACCAGCTCCCGTCTCTCTCAGCGCAGCAACAGACTCTCCACGAGCACCCACAAACACTCGCGCACATCAACTCCCGCCTGCGAGCCTCCTGGTTGGCTGATATGTAAGCAGCTTGATCGTATTCGTGTTTTCCATTGTTTTCTTTTCTTGTCAATCACAAGGTCAATTGCTTACACCCGCCTATAATACAAACGTTTCACTGGTTGGTTTTAAAGCACGGGACACTTCTGGGTTTGTATTGGTTGTTGTAAATGCCTATTTAAACAGGAAGGCAAGTGATTGGCTTCTTATTTGTCCGCTATTCTGATTGGCTACTTTAAGGTCCCTATTTAAACCATGATGGTGGCCGACTGACTGCAGGTAATGTTTTGTTTTCCTGTCCTTATCGCATGTAGTTAAATAAATGCATATTATACATTATTAACATTTCCCTTACCAGCGTCTGTATTAGTAAGGACTTAAATATTTCCTATATCGGTGCGCCACAATCGCTGTGTTGTTTTAGCATACAGATTCACGTACATCTACTGCATTGAAATAATAATTCTGAATCTCTGTAAATAATACTAATCGAAACTAACGCTTCTATCTGATCGGTCGTTTCACCACGCCATCAGAACTGAAAGAATGTGTTTAATGCGGGTCATATTATTATACTGAATCAAGCTCTCAGTGTCTCTGCTACTCTTCCACTTAATGAATATATTTCTGACTAAATCTACTCAATCGCAAAACAGACCTGGTAAAACTAAGACACTTATGTTAGAATACAAATGCTGATGTGCCCGTTAATTTAATCAAGTTCAGGATCAAATCGTGCCTTTATACCATAAAAAGGTAAACACACTGCGTCACGTGTAATCTAAAGTGGCTGTCTATAGAGGTTTATAGCTCAGTATAAGTGACTGTCTATAGAGGTTTATAGCACAGTATAAGTGACTGTCTATAGAGGTTTATAGCACAGTATAAGTGACTGCCTATAGAGGTTTATAGCACAGTATAAGTGACTGTCTATAGAGGTTTATAGCACAGTATAAGTGACTGTCTATAGAGGTTTATAGCACAGTATAAGTGACTGTCTATAGAGGTTTATAGCACAGTATAAGTGACTGTCTATAGAGGTTTATAGCACAGTATAAGTGACTGTCTATAGAGGTTTATAGCACAGTATAAATGACTGTCTATAGAGGTTTATAGCACAGTATAAGTGACTGTCTATAGAGGTTTATAGCACAGTATAAGTGACTGTCTATAGAGGTTTATAGCACAGTATAAGTGACTGTTTATAGAGGTTTATAGCACAGTATAAGTGACTGTCTATAGAGGTTTATAGCACAGTATAAGTGACTGTCTATAGAGGTTTATAGCACAGTATAAGTGACTGTCTATAGAGGTTTATAGCACAGTATAAGTGACTGTCTATAGAGGTTTATAGCACAGTATAAGTGACTGTCTATAGAGGTTTATAGCACAGTATAAGTGACTGTCTATAGAGGTTTATAGCACAGTATAAGTATAGAGGTTTATAGACAGTATAAATGACTGTCTATAGAGGTTTTAGTATAAGTGACTGTCTATAGAGGTTTATAGCACAGTATAAGTGACTGTCTATAGAGGTTTATAGCACAGTATAAGTGACTGTCTATAGAGGTTTATAGCACAGTATAAGTGACTGTCTATAGAGGTTTATAGCACAGTATAAGTGACTGTCTATAGAGGTTTATAGCACAGTATAAGTGACTGTCTATAGAGGTTTATAGCACAGTATAAATGACTGTCTATAGAGGTTTATAGCACAGTATAAGTGACTGTCTATAGAGGTTTATAGCACAGTATAAGTGACTGCCTATAGAGGTTTATAGCACAGTGTAGTTTTCCTCACGAAGGTACGTGGTTTCACACTATGCAGGAGAGTGCCAGTGTGAAAGGGGCTTTAGACAGACTCATCCTACTGATCAGCAGCTCTTTGTATTTACCAAGGTGGCAGGGATGCTTGTTATTCATTGATTCAGAGCGCTTGATTCATATTCAGTGTTTGAGTGTTTACAGTAATAATGTTGTCCTTTTGTATCCAGTTTAACTAAAGCACCCCATGTGAAGTTTAACAATGCATTTGTTGCAATGAAGACCCAGTCTTTGGAGTGAAAGAACATTTAGCACAGAGACGGGAGAGGAGGGATTGGAAAGCCATGGAGCTGCCTGAGCTGTACGCTGTCCTCAAAGGAGAGGTATGACATGACTGGAGCTGTCAGTTTAATGCAAGATAGAGTGCCGAACCTGCTTACCGATGAACTGACAGTACTGGGAATGTAGAGCATGTGGATGAGCTGACCTGAAACTCTTTACCTCAGAGAAGGAAACAGTGTATTTATTTGGGAAACCCCTCACTTCCATTATTATTTGGAGAAGATTTATCCGAAAGTCAGTGTATTTATATCAGGAAACCCCTCACCAAAGACGGAGCACAAGGAGGACTGCATCATCCAAAATATCTGTGGTTATCCCTGCCTGATGCAGTCCAACTGCGGTTTATCCCAGCTGAGTTTCGTTCTGTCTTAAATAAAATAATACATATTATATAGGTATATATATGAACAACATTAAGAGGTTTTTTGGATATACACAAAATATATATATGTATGTTGTACAGTGATGATGGTAAGATTTCATGTTTCCTTTTCTTTAGGTGGCATCAATAATGGAATATGGTGTCTTCATCAAAATCCCAGGCTGCAGGAAGCAAGGTACTGTCCAGTTGTAATATTCTAATAAAGTGTTCCTAATGAGTAGTCCTGCACACACAGCCACAGGACCAGTGCTGATGCTGTACAGAGGGCAGGGTTTACTGGCCCTGGAGATGGGTGACGTAGGGGAGGCACGTACAGCATCACACTTTAGAGTTTCACACATATCTTCAATACTTCAAAACCTTTTCAACATGATCCTGCGATGCTGGGATTCAGAGCTGGATATAATCTGACACCCTAGTGTAAATGGCCACTGTGATTCAGTGCTGTGTTGCAGGCTGCTCCCTGCCCTGTCTCCTCCACTGTGATTCAGTGCTGTGTCTCCTCCACTGTGATTCAGTGCTGTGTTGCTGCTCCCTGCCCTGTTTCCTCCACTGTGATTCAGTGCTGTGTTGCAGGCTGCTCCCTGCCCTGTCTCCTCCACTGTGATTCAGTGCTGTGTTGCAGGCTGCTCCCTGCCCTGTCTCCTCCACTGTGATTCAGTGCTGTGTTGCAGGCTGCCCCTGCCCTGTCTCCTCCACTGTGATTCAGTGTCTCTTCCACTGTGTGTTGCAGGCTGCTCCCTGCCCTGTCTCCTCCACTGTGATTCAGTGCTGTGTTGCAGGCTGCTCCCTGCCCTGTCTCCTCCACTGTGATTCAGTGCTGCGTTGCAGGCTGCTCCCTGCCCTGTCTCCTCCACTGTGATTCAGTGCTGTGTTGACGCTGTCTCTCTGCTTGTCTCTCAGGTCTGGTCCACAGAACCCACATGTCGTCCTGTCGAGTGGAGAACCCCGCGGAGATCGTGGATGTTGGAGAGAAGGTGTGGGTGAAGGTGATCGGCAAGGAGGTGAGGCAGGCAGATAGAGAGACAGAGAGGCAGGAGGCAGAGATTAGAGAGGCAGGCAGACAGAGACGCCCCAAATGATGAAGAGCTCCCTGAGTGTCCCCCTGGTAAAGGCACAGCAGTGAACTGTGCAGGGTGAGTGGTACAGGCAGGGGAAGGCAGGTCAGTGTGATGTTGTTGATTTTGGCCCTGATGATCAGGCAGGTTTGGGATCTTCATGGACTGAGGCACCTCTTACCAATGCAGCGGCCACTACTGACCAGGCACCCATTGAGCTTGAATGGACGCCTGCAGGGCGAGCCTTTGTCCTCCAGGGGCCGGTAGCTTGTTGCCATCCCAGGTGTAAAGATGCAAGGATCGCTCTTCTTAACATGCCTTGAGTGCCTGTAGCAGTGCTGTTAAACTGTCTCACCGCCCTCCTTCGCAGATGCAGGATGAGAAAGTGAAGCTGTCTCTCTCCATGAAGGCCGTTAACCAAGGCACTGGAAAGGATCTGGACCCCAACAACGTGATCCTGGAGTAGGTTCCTTTCATTTCATTTCATCTACAGGGGTTCATCTACTAAGACCTGGGGGGCATGAAACTAGTTCAGTGCAACCTGCAGGGTCTGTTATAATGAAACTAGTTCAGTGGAACCTGCAGGGTCTGTTATAATGAAACTAGTTCAGTGGAAGACCAGTTCAGTGGGCAGGGTCTGTTATAATGAAACTAGTTCAGTGGAACCTGCAGGGTCTGTTATAATGAAACTAGTTCAGTAGAACCTGCAGGGTCTGTTATAATGAAACTAGTTCAGTAGAACCTGCAGGGTCTGTTATAATGAAACTAGTTCAGTAGAACCTGCAGGGTCTGTTATAATGAGTTCTGAACCCACTGTTATAATGCTAGTTCACAGAACCTGCAGGGTCTGTTATAATGAAACTAGTTCAGTAGAACCTGCCTGTTATAATGAAACTAGTTCAGTAGAACCTACAATAATGATCTGTCCACTTGCCCCTACACTACTCTAAAACAACCTTTGAAACATACACTAGTCCTGCACCCAGTCCTGGGCTTCAGAACTCCCCCCAAATCACCAGGAGCTAGGAGTTTGAGCATTCAGTGAACTGTTCAATTCATTATTCATCCCTCCTGTATAGCTGAATGAACATCTCCTAACAGTAAACCTACTGACTGTGGTGAGACTTATTCATGCTGTGATGAGAAGTGTGATCAGTTAATTCAGAACAGACTTACCAGGGACTGACTGCTCAAACTCCTGGCTCCTACCTGCTCATTTTAATACTATACCTAAACAAGGGGGTTCTGAAGGTTGCTGTGCACCCCTCAGTTTCCTGATTCCCCTGCACACTCGTATTGATACAGACTGTGGTACAGAGCCCCCCGGTCTTGCTGTGCTCCCTTCAGTTTCCTGATTCCCCTGCACACTCGTGTTGATACAGACTGTGGTACAGAGCCCCCCGGTCTTGCTGTGCACCCCTCAGTTTCCTGATTCCCCTGCACACTCGTATTGATACAGACTGTGGTACAGAGCCCCCCGGACTTGCTGTGCTCCCCTCAGTTTCCTGATTCCCCTGCACACTTGTGTTGATACAGACTGTGGTACAGAGCCCCCCGGTCTTGCTGTGCTTCCCTCAGTTTCCTGATTCACTTGTTCAGAACCCCCAGTAACAATACAAGAAGTTTTTATGTGAGTGCAGAGATTTCCTGACAGCTCGGGTCAGAACCCCAGTAACAATACATGAAGTTTTTTTTACAGCATGGTAAGCTTGTCCCTTGCACCATGGCCTGAGTGTACAGAGATTGTAAGCCTCTCCCTCGCACCATGCCTGAGTTTACAGCACTGTTAGCCTGTCCCTTGCACCATGCCTGAGTGTACAGCACTGTTAGCCTCTCCCTCGCACCATGCCTGAGTGTACAGCACTGTTAGCCTGTCCCTCGCACCATGCCTGAGTGTACAGCACTGTTAGCCTGTCCCTCGCACCATGCCTTGAGTGTACAGCACTGTTAGCCTGTCCCTCGCACCATGCCTGAGTGTACAGCACTGTTAGCCTGTCCCTCGCACCATGCCTGAGTGTACAGCACTGTTAGCCTGTCCCCGCACCATGCCTGAGTGTACAGCACTGTTAGCCTGTCCCTCGCACCATGCCTGAGTGTACAGCACTGTTAGCCTGTCCCTCGCACCATGCCTGAGTGTACAGCACTGTTAGCCTGTCCCTCGCACCATGCCTGAGTGTACAGCACTGTTAGCCTGTCCCTCGCACCATGCCTGAGTGTACAGCACTGTTAGCCTGTCCCTCACACCATGCCTGAGTGTACAGCACTGTTAGCCTGTCCCTCGCACCATGCCTGAGTGTACAGCACTGTTAGCCTGTCCCTCGCACCATGCCTGAGTGTACAGCACTGTTAGCCTGTCCCTCGCACCATGCCTAACTTTTTGTACAGTTCACAGCCTGTCCCTCCCTAACAATATGTTAAAATTAAAATAACTGTTAGATGTCAGTTAAAAATTCACCATGCCTGAGCCTGTCCCCAAATGAGGACAATGTCCGATGAGTTGAAATGATGAATAAACTCACACTACCTGACCTGTCCCTCTGAACATGCCTTTTTGCACTAGAACCCTCACCCGCTGTCCCTGCCTCTGAACACCTTTGCTCTAGAACTCTTAGCCTGCGTCCCTGCCCTCTGAACAGCTTTGCTCTAGAACTGTTAGCCTGTCCCTGCCCTCTGAACAGCCTTTGCTCAGAACTGTTAGCCTGTCCCTCGCAGCATCCCTGCCCTCTGAACAGCTTTGTTAGAACCCTTCACCCTGCTCTCTGTGATGTGTTGTGTGCAGCAACTGCAAAACTCCTGGCCCTGCTGCCTGTGCCAGCAGGTGTACAGCAATTTGAGCCTTTACCGTAGCAAGATGCCTGCTCATAACAGCAGTTTAAGCCTTCCTTCCTGCAGCCAAATTGCTTGTTATACCGCACAGTTGTTTTATTCCTTTCAGAAAGTTTTTGTGTAAAAACAGTTTCACTGTTAGCCTGTCCCAATCACCATGCCTGAGCTCAAAGTGAAGACAGCACTGTTAGCCTGTCCCCAGCATGCCTTAACTGTCTGCAGTTCACAAAATTAGAGTAACAATATAGTTAAAAAGAAAATTAAAATAACAGGTAGATGCCAGTTAAAAATTCACCAATAAATTGCAAAGTAGCCTGTCCCCAAGCGAGGGACAATGGCACTTGATGAGTTGAAAAGATGAATAAACTCAACTATTGACCTCCCCTTTGAACAGCTTTGAATTATTGAACCCTTCAGAGAGCTGTCCCTGCCCTCTGAACAGCTTTACAGAGGAACCGAGTGAATTGTCCCTGCCCTCTGAACAGCTTGAATTCTTGAACTTTTCACCCTGTCCCTGCCCTCTGAACAGCTTTGCTCTAGAACCCTTCAATTATTGTCCCTGCCCTCTGAACAGCTTTGCTCTAGAACCCTTCAGGGAGCGAGCTGTCCCTGCCCTCTGAACAGCTTTGCTCTAGAACTTTTGACCCGAGCTGTCCCTGCCCTCTGAACAGCTTTGCTCTAGAACCCTTCACGAGTGCTGTATTGCCCTCTGAACAGCTTTGAGGGAGAACTCTTCAGCTGTCCCTGCCCTCTGAACAGCTTTACAGAGGGAACCCTTCAATTATTGTCCCTGCCCTCTGAACAGCTTTGCTCTAGAACTCTTCACAGAGCGGTCCCTGCCCTCTGTGATGTGTTGTGCTGCACCAACTGCAAAACTCCTGGCTCTGCTGCCTGTCACCAGCAGGTGGCAGTAATTTTAAATCACTTTACCAGTAGCAAGAAACTGCTCATAACAATAGTTTAACCGCTCCTTCCTTCCTGCAGCCAAATTGTTTTTCTTGTTATACCGTTCCAGTTGTTTTATTCCTTTCAGAAAGTGTTGTGTGTAAAAACAGTTTCACTCGTATTGAGACGACCCATCCCAATCCCCGGTGTCTGAGCTCAAAGTGAAGACTGCAATGCAAGACGCGCTGCCTCTTTATTATACTGTCTGTATCACTCCTCAAAACTCTGTTTTGAAAACAGTGAATTAGTGAAGGGCCTTTATACATGAAAATAAAGAACAATTTAGTGTCACCATGGACTAACCGTGAAGAAATCACATGAGAGAATTATTGAATCGTGCAGTACAGAGGGAGCGAGTGAATTATTGAATCGTGCAGTACAGAGGGAGCGAGTGAATTATTGAATTGTGCAGTACAGAGGGAGCGAGTGAATTATTGAATCGTGCAGTACAGAGGGAGCGAGTGAATTATCGAATCGTTCAACCCTGGAGGGGAGTGAATTACACCCTGTGTGGGCAGTACAGAGGGTGTGAAAGTGAATTATTGAATCAACAATACAGTGGGCTGTGTTGAATGTATTGAATCATCACAGTACAGTGTGTCTGGCTGTGTTCATTATTGTGTCGAGCAGTACAGAGGGACCGAGTGTGTTATTGAATCATGCAATACAGTGTCTGGCTGTGTTGAATGATTGAATCTGGCTACAGTTCAGGACCCTGTGTGTCTGGCTGTATTCAGTACTGTGGGGGGCTGAATTATTGAACCCTGTGTGTCTGGCAGTGGGACCCTGTGTGTCTGGCTGAATTCACATCCTGAATCTGGGTGTGTACAGACCCTGTGTGTGAATTATGTGTTCAGCAACCCTGTGTGTCTGGCTGTATGAATTATTGTGTCTGGCTGTATTCAGAGGTGTGTCTGGCTGAATTATTGTGTGTCTGGCTGTATTCAGAGGGTGTGTCTGGCTGTATTGAATCATGCTGTGTACAGAGAGAGTGTGTTGGCTGTATTGAATGATTGAATCAAGCAATACAGTGTGTCTGGCTGAATTATTGAATCATGCAGTACAGAGGGACCCTGTGTGTCTGGCTGTATTGAACCCTGTGTGTACAGAGGGCGAGTGAATTATTGAATCATGCAATACTGGCTGCGATTGAATGATTGTGTCTGGCAATATTCACAGCTGTGTGTCTGGAATTATTCACACCCTGTGTGTCTGGCTGTATTCACACCCTGTGTGAATCATGCAATACAGAGGGAGCTGAATTATTGAATAGTCTGGCTGTATTACACCCTGTGTGTCTGGCTGTATTGAACCTTGAATCTGGCAGTACAGACCCTGTGTGAATTATTGAATCATGCAATACACAGTGGGTGAGTGAATTATTGAATGGCTGCAATCACAGAGGTGTGTCTGAATTATTGAATCCTGTGTGTACTGGCTGTATTCACACACCTGTGTGTGTTGCTGTATTCACACTCTTGTGAATGGCTGTATTCACTCAATGGGGTTTCTGGGTTATTCACACCGATTAATAAATACCTAGTATTCACACCCTGGTTTTCTGGCTGTCCATTCACCACCCTGTGGTGTGTTTTTTGCAGAGTGGCCGAGAGGAAGAGGAGGGAGTTCCGGGATTACTCCAAGCAGAGGATCACCCTGGAGGCCGTGCTCAACACTGTCTGCAAAGTCACTCTGGCTGCAAAGGTGTGTGCAATACCTCATTGTGCTGCAGCGGAAACACCAGGGAGAGACTTACCAAGCATGCAACACGGAGCGGCAGCATTCACACCCTGTGTGGGGCTGCGTTCACGCCCTGTGTGGGGCTGCATTCACGCCCTGTGTGGGGCTGCGTTCACGCCCTGTGTGGGGCTGCGTTCACGCCCTGTGTGGGGCTGCGATCACGCCCTGTGTGTCTGGCTGCGTTCACACCCTGTGTGTCTGGCTGTATTCACACACTGTGTGTCTGGCTGTATTCACACCCTGGGTGTCTGGCTGTATTCACACCCTGTGTGTCTGGCTGTATTCACACCCTGGGTGTCTGGCTGTATTCACACCCTGGGTGTCTGGCTGTATTCACACCCTGGGTGTCTGGCTGTATTCACACCCTGGGTGTCTGGCTGTGTTCACACCCTGTGTGTCTGGCTCTATTCACACCCTGGGTGTCTGGCTGTATTCACACACTGTGTGTCTGGCTGTATTCACATCCTGTGTGTCTGGCTGTATTCACATCCTGTGTGTCTGGCTGTATTCACATCCTGTGTGTCTGGCTGTATTCACACCCTGTGTGTCTGGCTGTATTCACACCCTGTGTGTCTGGCTGTATTCACACCCTGTGTGTCTGGCTGTATTCACATCCTGTGTGTCTGGCTGTATTCACACCCTGGGTGTCTGGCTGTATTCACACCCTGTGTGTCTGGCTGTATTCACACCCTGTGTGTCTGGCTGTATTCACACCCTGTGTGTCTGGCTGTATTCACACCCTGGGTGTCTGGCTGTATTCACACCCTGTGTGTCTGGCTGTATTCACACCCTGTGTGTCTGGCTGTATTCACACCCTGGGTGTCTGGCTGTATTCACATCCTGTGTGTCTGGCTGTATTCACATCCTGTGTGTCTTGCTGTATTCACCACCCTGTGGTGTGTGGTTCCTAGAGTGGCCCACCTGGTAAAGGCACGGCCGCATGGTGTGCAAGGTGAGGTGTGTCGCCAGCATCTCTCTGAGTGGTCGGGAGGCGGGTCTAAGGGGACGGTGGATCCAATAAAAATGACTCTCTGTTATCCCTTCTCCCTTGCCATTCTACGATACCACCCAGCGGGAGCTCTGCTCGGGGACCTGGAGTAAACCAAAAGACAGTTTGGCCGGTGTTCTGTCACAGCAGCAAGCGGCAGTAAGAAAAAGGGCAAGCAGGCACATGGCTGTAGAAGACAGCTGCAGTATTGGGTTCCACGTACCTGCCCTGGTGAAGTACAGTCTCTGGGATGTTATTGATTTAGTGCAGGGGGAGTAGCAACCCCATTGAAGTATACTCAGGGAATAATAAAGCATCATTCTGTCTCGTATCTCACAGAACAGCGTAGGTGGTGAGACTCTTCTTATAGAAGCACTTTTCTTTGTAGTTTTATTTACAGTGTTTGTTTTGGTTTTCCAGATTTGAATCACCCACAGACCACGGAGGGGGATACCATTGTTCACAGGGTGTGTGACAGTCATGATGATGTTACTGGGTCCAGTAGAGCGCTGTGTGTTCTGTCTATAATCATTGAGATCCTGCTCTCCAGTGCTGAAGCTAGCCAGCCTGTGGTGTTGGTGTGATGGTTTGTTGCTGATCAGTTTCTTCTCTCCTCCCCTCGAAGGCCACTTTGCGAAGGACTGTTTCTCTCAGCCCGGGGGAATGAAGTACGGCTTGGTGCCAGAGGAGGAGGAGGAGGAGGAGGAGGGACAGGGGGAGGGGCCAGGGCAGCAGCCCAGCCAATCGGAGAAAGCCCCAGCCAAGAAACGGAAGAAGGTAAGTGCAGATGATTTCAACACACTTCTGATTACTCAATACACTCACCCATGACTATTCAACACTCAGCAGTGCTCAGCTTTGAAACACTACAGCTTAATACGTTCAATGAAAATGTGTTCAGAGTAGAAGAGCCTCTCTTTCTCTTTCTCCTTCACTCATCCACCAGCACAGAGCAGAGGGAGGCTGTTCAGAGTAGAAGAGCCTCCCTTTCTCTTTCTTCTCTCATGCACCAGTGCAGAGCAGAGGGAGGCTGTTCAGAGAGTAGAAGAGCCTCCCTTTCTCTTTCTCCTTCACTCATCCACCAGCGCAGAGCAGAGGGAGGCTGTTCAGAGATTAGAAGAGCCTCCCTTTCTCTTTCTCCTTCACTCATGCACCAGCACAGAGCAGAGGGAGGCTGTTCAGAGAGTAGAAGAGTCTCCCTTTCTCCTTCACTCATGCACCAGCACAGAGCAGAGGGAGGCTGTTCAGAGAGTACAAGAGCCTCCCTTTCTCTTTCTCTGCTCCACCAGCACAGAGCAGAGGGAGGCTGTTCAGAGAGTAGAAGAAAAGTAGTGTAGATATGAAAGCAGCTTCCTATAGGAACGTAGCCCCTGTCCCTAGGGTAAGGTGGTCTGATTTCCCTCCGCCCCTCGTCATGGGTTTGGCTGCAGTCAGGGTAGATCTGTGCAGCAAGTCAGCAGAGCTTTAGCTTGGCTGCGCCTGTCCCGTTGTGGTGGGAGTCTCAGGCAGCCCAGCTGTCTCTGCATTCTCTACAATAACAGCTGCTTCTTAAAGGGCTGTTTGTTCTGTGTAAGTATTTCAGGTGTTCATATTTCCTGTCCAGCATTGCCACTTGTGTTCAGTATGCACTGTATATGTAAGCTGTGTGTTCATTTCGAGTGGACAATTCATGTATAAAGACCATAAGGACAATGCACTGTGCTTAGACTTTTCTGTGCAATATTAAAGAAAATAGTTTGTTAAAAAAAAAGGTAGTAAAGACAAATAATAATATTTCCGTTTTAATATGACTTTTTAAAGTGCTTGGAAATCAATGCAATACAATGTGTGTTATGTGAAGTAGTGCTGTTTTTTGTAGTGTTTCCAGTAGGTTGCATGCAGTGTAACGCTATGTATTCTATTCAGAATCGTTTCCATATTATACACATACATGTTGTACACATGTGGTTTCATTCTCATAATACAGTGCATTATAAAATACAACCCAGCTGCACTCCAAAGAAGGGTTCTCTTGCAGGGCTGTAACGATACGACACGCATCACATGTCGGTCTTGATGGGCTAATTGTGGGATGCATATTAACATCAAATGATCATTTCATGATGGCATCTTTGCATTGGCTACCAGTTAGTTTTAGAATAGATTTGAAGGTGCTGCTGCTAACTTTTAAGGCTTTAAATGGTCTTGCACCTCCACACCTTAAAGATCTTTTGGAACCCCATGTCCCCAATCACCCGCTCCGATCACTGGATGCTGGCCTACTGTCTGTACCTGTTATTCAGAAAAAAACTTCAGGTGGCTGATCTTTTAGTTATATGGCACCTAAATTATGGAACAACTTGCCCATCACAATTAGAGAAGCCCCTTCAGTCTTCAAGTCTAGACTAAAACCCATTTCTATAGCCTGGCATTTTCATCCAGATGAGCCGATAACCTCTTGCCCCCATATTGTTCCCACTGTTATTTATTTATTTATTTATTTATTTATTTTTAAACTAGATTATTTATTTACAAATGCAACTATGGGTAAATAAGATAAAAAACAGACAAGCATTCACAGAACATGATAGATACACAAAATAAACAGCAACACACTGAAGCTCAGAATTGTGATGGAGTGTTTGAAGTTGTGAATGAATCTCGTTAACAGGAGAAGAAGATGAAGAAGCAGAAGCACAAGGAGAAGCGAGGCGCCTCGGACTCGGACAGCTCAGACTCCAGCAGCGCTGAGGACACCAAGAGGAGGCGCTCCTCCTCCTCCCTCCTCCAGAAGAAGAAGAAGAAGAAGAAGAAACACAAGATGGAGAAGCACGGGGAGGGGGGGAAGGGGGCACCGCAGGAGGGAGGGGAAGGGGAGGGGAGGGGGGATTGAAGGGAGGGGAAGGGGAGGAGGGGAGGAGGGGAGGGGAGGGGGAAGGGAAGGCCTCGGGGATTGGGGAGGGGAGGGAGGGGAAAGGGGAGGGAGGGAGGGAAGGGGGGGGGGAGGAGGAGGGGGGAGGGAGGGGGGAGGGGGAGGAGGAGGGAGGGAGGGGAGGGGGAGGGGAGGGGGGGGAGGAGGGAGGGGGGACTGCACCCGGCTGCCTCATGTCTTTAAAACCAAATAAATTCATGTCTTTAACGGGACAGGACTGGTCTTTATTTAAAAAGAGGCCAGATGTGAACTTATTAAGATTTAGAATTAAACCTGATAATAGCTTTTATCAGACTACAGTTGTGTTTTTTTTTTTATTACAAAATATATATATTGATGAAGGGTTACTGAATGTGAAATGCTGATTGGGCAGTAATGGAGTTACTTAATTAATGTGTGTTTGTTGTGTTAGACAGACTGATCATTTACTGATTGTGGGGTATCATTTAAAATAGGTCATTCTTTTTTGTGTTGCCCAGTGGAGGGCAGGGGGTTGTGGGTCTGGAGGTGTGAACTTCGGGTGCACAAGATGCCAGCATCAGCACAAACAGGTCTCCATGTAAAGGGTACTCTTGAGATGGTGCAGCTTGAACATTTTACACCAGGAGCAAACACAAGGGTAATACAGTTCTGTGGACAGGGACGTCCAAAAATGAAATATTTTCCGTGGAAGTGGTTTTACCTTTGATGGAACGACCGTAGGGGCTATATTGTTACATTCTTATTTTTCAACATAGTTTTTGGGGTCCCGGGAAACAGGTTAGTGACATCACAGCTAGGAGTCCTGTAGCAGTGCGGCCGTGTATACAACAGATTTGGCTTGAAGTTTGAAGGCATGGAAACACTTTAGGGGCTTGCTGGAATTGAACTGGATATGATCTTTAATATTTCACATTAGCATTAGTGACATGTTAACAGCAGCACATTTTGCCCCACAATAATGACGCTAATGCCCATGAATAGCAGTATCATTTTCTCATGAAACCTTTCATGCTGGAGGCACGTCTGCAGATACAGACCTTTTTCATTTTCAAACATATATATATATATATATATATATATATATATATAACCCCAGTGCCATTAAAGGAATATGCAAGAGAGCGAAGGGCTTTGCCGTGCACCCCACATTGTGTGATGCAGGTTGGATAGGTGTCCCTAAAAACACCCCATTCTACTAGAGTTTGTGTGTTGGAGAAAACCCCCACTGGTCTTTTGACAGGAACCCCAGTGGCTTGTAGAGTGCAAGTTGTGTGCTGGACAGACGGACCCATCTGCCAGGTCTAGGGGTACATACTGGCCGTGGGGTCAGGCCAGTTTATCCAGGAGAGTGAGGCGGTTTCCTGAATTCCACCCAGAGCTCTGGGGCACATGTGATTAGAGGACAGTTTCCATTGATGTTTCCCCCCACAAAGCATGTTCAAATCATAGCCGGGACAGTCACCAATCCCCCATGCGAAACTGACTCACCGGTGATACCCACTCAGCAGGAAAAAACACGTTGATATTTGACTATTCAGACAGACACTGCTTCCAATGCATTTGCAAGAATCATTTGTTCATAACAGAATTGAAAACACAAATGCATGGGTCTCAAATAACCCACATCCTCCTGTACAGAAGAGTCTCACAGGTCACATGATTGCATAACTGGTTTAGTTAATTGAAACAGTAGAAATTACACCAGTTAAACAAAAAAAAAAAGTCTGCACAAAAATGACTTGTATACCTAAACTAAATGAAAAGGCAAGACATGTTTGTAGATGGAATGTAATGAAATAAGGGGAATAAAAAAAAACCAAAGCAAACACACAGCAACCATGGGGAAACCGTTAACTAGAACTTTATTTGCAATGGATACAAATATTTGAATGGAATTACGTGTATAAACAGAGCAGAGCAGTCAGGCAGTAGGAAAGGCTGGAACAGGAGTGTGCGAGGGACCCATATCGTCCATCGTGCTCTGTGCTGGCGTGGTGGGGGAGGACTCACGCTGCCTTCTCATAGATACGTGTGCTCACCACTGTTCCCATAGTCAGAGTCTGCAAAGAAACACAAGCCAGGCAAGTGAGAGGAGTGTGCAGAGCCTCTCCCTCAGTGGAACTGCTCAGCCACCACCGCCTGCCTCCAGCCACGCCAAGAGCAGGTCCACTCTCATCACCGAGAGACAAGCAGGTCACAGCAACACACACAAAAACACTCCCCATGTGCATGTCGGAATGCTGCCCCCCAATCGTCTGCATATTACACTGTAACCAGGGTTCACTCTGCCCTCACAGCACATGTTGCTTTACTCACCAGGGTGAGCTTGCCATCCTTTATCTCCCTCACCAGCGTCGTCTCTTTGTCATCCCATGTCTGCTTGTGAACCAGCTGCCCCCCATCGAGCGTGACCAGAGACTGTGGAGGAGAGGGGACCCTTAGTACTTGCAGCCTTACTAATCTGGATCACATCTATATTGCTGCTTGAATAGAAGTCTCCAAGCACAACTATACCTTCACTTTGACTTCCAGGGCTGGGACATGCATCCCAGAATTGTACAAAGCTGTCATCCCCACACTGCCAAAGCCTTGCACCTCGGACCATTTCAGGAGCTGCTATATGCAGGAGTGTCTAAACTGTGTAACTGCTGCATGTGTCAGTGACCAGGACGCTGTCCTCTATGACAGGTCTACCATACTGAAGTAATTGTATATAGAGACAAAAAAGAAATAAAGGGCACGCGACGATGTCATTCTGTTTAGAAAAACATCCTTGATCATGCATGTGCAGCACAGGATGTTGAAGTGATCACAACGAGCAATCCTACACCGTATATGAAAAAGGACATCCTGCTACAATGTCAACACGAGATGTGCTGCATGCAAGTGTATTTAAAAAAATAAAGCCTGACTGGGCAACACTGCTCCTAAAACAGTAACGGAGGGATGTACATTCATTTCAGACCACAAATACTGGTTCACACTTGCTCTAATATGGATTGGTCTTAATGCATTGCCCTGGATTGACCTTTTTTTAGGTTCCAGAATGCATATAAAATGACCCACTCTTAATTAATTGTTAGTAGTAAAATTACTTGACATTTTAAAATCATGGAAAAAAATTCTTAAAGCCTTTCCTTAGAGGTGGTATGAAGACACACCACCCTTCAGTTCAATTGAATAGAGCCCAGCATCTTCCCATTGCAGGGTCAACGCAGTCCCATTACAGCTGCAGTCATGCTCACCGAGGGGCGTCGCAAACTAGGACTTCAACCCCATGATCCTTTCAAAACGGCTTTGCTAACATCAGGCTTCCTCACAATCAATCTAGATCTGTGAAAGTTGACTGAGCTTGTCACTACAGAGTCCCTGCACTCCATTTGAGTTTGGAATGGCCTTGTACACGTATGAAGCAGGCTAGAAATAAGACTAGCATTGCATAGCAGTTTGATCCATTCCTGATTTTACTACGAGTTTAAAGAGGACATCTGAGCTGGTTACCCATACACTGTGGCTAATCCGCCTCATTAAAGACCAGGAAAGGGTGAAACTGCTTTGCATTAGGAGTCTTGTATATCCCTGGATTGTTGGATGTCTCGCCTCACCTTGACCTTCCTGTCATCTGCGGTGGTCTCGTCGAACTCCTGGCCCAAGACGAAGCTGATCTCCGTGTTCTTGAAGGTGCTCTCTGTGCGCAGCGTCACTGTGTCCCCCGCCACGCTGATGATGGTGGTGGGCTTGGTCATGTTGGCTACCTGCCTGGTGGCGAAGCTCACACCTGCAGAACACACGGGACACAGAGTCCTTTAGGAGCAGAGCCGGGGGTTCTTAAGCCTGCTCCGATGAGTGAAGCTTTGCTCCTGGAATTGCTTCAGAAAGAGATGAAACTCAAGAGCTTGGCGTCTCTGCATGCTTAAGCACATAATTGAATTATTTTTAACTGCATGTCATGTGGGTAATGTGTGAAGCTGATGTTCACAAGCTGTCATCTTGGCAGAAGATTCTTAAATCTCAAGTGACTCCCCGGTAAAATAAGATCACAGCACAGGGTCGAGCACAGGAACAGTCAGGCAATTTGCTCATGAAGCGTCCCTTTTAATAGTGGAATTAATTTACTTTTTCATGCAAATCTCACGCTGGAGACTTCAATCTTGAATGTTGCTCTCTAATTTGGCCTGGAGGCTCAAAGCAAAGCCACAGAAGCAGAGCAGCGCTGGGAGGAGTGCACTGGTCCGGATCACAGCTACTTGCACAGACAGGGAGACACAGCAAACCTGTAATGATTACAACACCCTGGAAGATTTGGGCCAGCTGAAGGTCATAACTATCTCGCATTTCTAATTTGTTGCATGTTTTTATTCCTCTCCCGCAGTTCTGCCCTGTGCAGTCAGCTGCATGCAGAGTCAGGTCAGCATGCCCCTTGTCAAGGTGGAGTTGGTGCACTTGATCCTGTGTTTGCAGAGCTGGGACACACCGATCCCGGCACGCTTGGGTAAACTGAGAACCAGACCTCCACTCCCACTGCCTTTATCAGCAGACAAGTGAAGAAAACAAGCCTTCAAAAGAAACAAACTTCATTGTTCATGGTATTGTCTCACTGTGATTTAACCTTATTCCAATGCAACTAAATGTGAAACTACTGAATTCCATTTCCATATACCATTTCTTAAGTTCAGATCCTTGTTCAAACAGGCAACACTGCTTTAAAAAGCCCAGCCATATATAGATTTCATCACATTAGACTAGGGGTGCTAGTTTCCATTTAAACTTAATCATATTGAGAAAGTCTGTAACCAATCAGAAAAGCCATCACCTTAATTACAACATGCATTTAATGTGTAAAGCATTAAATAGCATATGGAAGAGATTGTGGAGAAATAATGAATATTCAAAATAGGTCTACACCAACCATTTGACTTGCATTGACTATTCAGAACATTTAGAACTTGGCCAGCGTTTACTCTAAGCTATTGACCTATAGTATAACCACACAACTGCAAAGTTACTATGGTATGGCTTCCAGAATTTACAATGCCTTGCCAAACTGCAATGCGCAAACATTTTATAATTTAAATCATACAAGACAGCGATCTCCGCAATTACTTTTCACAAAGGAGGATACGGATAACATGCCCCACATGTCGACCAACTCCCCAGTAATGTTGCTGAAGCCGACACCCTGGGATCCTTCAAGAAGCTGCTTGATGAGATTATGGGATCAATAAGCTACCAACAACCAAACGAACAAGATGGGCTGAATGGCCTCCTCTCGTTTGTAAACTTTATTCTTAGGCTCATTTGCTTGAGGGACTGAAGACACACAAAACTGTTTCATTTCAAAGTCAACAGTGCAAGTGCCTGTCAAATATGAAAAAAAAAAAAAAAGTATTGTAATTGGTTGTATGCCTAGAGCACAAAACAAGCAGAGTCAAGTTAGTTACTGTGCCTAAGCTCTTTGACAAGTGATAGCAGAACTCCTGACTCACACCCTGGTCACACACCAGACTCCTGGATCAAACGCGAGGGAGCACACTGCTCTGAAACAAACTGCAACGTGCCCAGACTGAGGGGATGGTGGAGACGGCATGAAGGATTAAACAGAAAAGCACGGAGTATCTAAACCTCACTTCAGAAACTGAACTCTAGTTTTACTCGTTTCACAGGTCGTCTGCCTGTGGAATTGGAAGTGCTTTAGTGGCACGTTAATGCTGGAAATTGCTTGAGACCATTTTGATTTGCATATAGCTGCTGGCAAAATATGTAGGAAAACCTAGATTTTATATCTATATAGATAGATGCACACACAATCTACACCATCCAGCATGTTAAATATGCAGCTTCACCCCCCACCCCCGTTAAATGTGTATTTGCTCAAAGTTTGCTCTGCATGTCACATGCATGAACCCCTGAACATAATGGAAAATACTTTGCATGTTTAAAGTACTTCGATAATGCAGGTTTCTTCATATTAACTATACCAAGTGTGCTCTCCAATTGCAGCAGCAGCCCCCTCCCCCCTATCTTGCTTGCTTAATTGTCCACTCCAGATTTCTGGTGTTCTGGTCACAGAATAGATTGACCATGCTGGAGCTGATCATTTGAGACCCCCTCCCCCCACGTGTCAGAGGACTGCAATATCAGACAAGCACTTCAGTCTGTGGAAATTTAAAACAATTATATTGTGGTACATTATGCAAAGGTATTTGTCAGATCTATTCATTAATGCATACTTGACAATTAACACCGACCTGGACATGCTAATCTTCACCGCACACTCACCTATTGCCTTCATGTACTCGTCAAAGTTCTTGGTGTCGACTATATTCCAGGTTCCAACGAAAGCATCAACCATGGTGTCAGAGGGGATCGGGCTTCAATCTCAAGGAAAAAAATACAAGCAATAACAGCCAAGTGAACGAGACAGAGTGAGAGACACAGCAGCACAGTGCCCTTGCCTCTCTGCTTTATATACACACCCTGTGTGGAACAGTCACATGCTGGAAAGGGGCGGAGAGAGAGAGCAAGCAAGCAAGCAAGCAAGCAAGCAAGACAGAGCACAAGCCATTAGGGAATGGGAGAATGACAAGGGGGGCAAACATGAGAAAAGGGGAGCGACAGGGACCAGAGAGGGCAGGACAGAGTAGGACAAAGCATGAAAGAGAATCTCGAGGAGGGTGGGGGTGAGGCAGTCCTAGAGAGATTCCAGACACAAGCTGTCAGGGCTGTGCAGCTCCAGGGAAGGTCAGAGGGGTTGTACAGAGACAGGGTTACTGTGTCCTTGACTGCCATGGGAAACATGGTGAGAGTACTCATGCCAACCATCCTCACGTGCTGCTCAGTGAAGGGGGCTGGAGGGCACTGCGCTGGAACGGTGCATGAGTGACCAGGAATATTCACCTTGCATTCCCCTGACAATTACTGAACAAGAACACCAGCTGGTCAACATGCATTACTCCATATGTTTGAAAAGCTAAATAAAAATCTTACAAACATGGAGTTGAGAACCTAAAAAGACTAAAACAGAACCAGCACCATCGGTTCCACTTAGTCCTAAACCAGGAACTACTTTCTCATTAATTTACACCCCGTACCACAGGAGTTAGAAAATGGAAGCAAGACCCAGCCCTTAAGCCAAGCTGCACAGACTCTTCACTGTTACAGCATCGGATGCTCACTTCTACTGGGAGTGCAAAACAAGCACCTTGGGGAACCCAACAGCCCCTCTAATCAAAAGCTTGTTGCCGATAGCCCCCCCAGACACATTGGAGAAAAGCCTTGGAGAACCAGGGTGTGCAGCTTTATCAAATAACTGTTCAAAATGAAATGGTTCTTTGGATTAGGCTACAGCACTGCACCTTAAACACCACAAGCGATGAAAGGGCACAGCAGAGGCAGCCAGTGCCCAAGAAACTGGCTTCAGAAAGATACAGGAAAAAAAGCAAGAGAAACCTCTTTCATCTACAGTTTGAACAAAGATGCGGCATCCGAGGCATTTCGTTGAGCTGGGTTTTGTTTGAGAAAATGAGCATTGATTTGACAGACGAGGGTGGGGCCGGGGAATACATGTTCTAGAGAGAGCATCGGGGACTCTGTATATTGGGAAAAAAAAAAAAAAAAAAAAAAAAAAAAAATTCATTGTTCTAAAGGCTGCAACCCTACTTGGGTTCAAAAATAAAATTAGCGCTGTATATGAAGATCCGAACTGGGGTTACAGTAATATATGTTTGGAATGGGAATCAAACAGCTGATGCTTCTGAATCTCAATTTATAACTTATGAACTTGAAGACATTTTCTTAAACAAGAAGTCAACAACATTCAGCAAATCTATATTTGCACTGTAGCAGTCTGATCTATTCCTGGAATTAGGAGTTTAGTAAGACACACCTGAGCTTGTTACACACTGTGGCTAAGCAATCTCAGAACACCTCAAATGTGAGACCTCTATTCATCGGGCGTCTTTTCCATCCCAGTTGTAAGATTGGGTACCTCATTGATATGGCAGTGGTTCAAACAATTTGACAGGACATTCATTTTAATTTAAACAACATCAGATGAATCATAGAACACAGCTGTGAACCAACTGTAAACTCCCCTGCTTATTAAACATGACTACACAATAGGAATGGAGTGACAAGGGGTCAAACTGTAGAGCGCTTCAGAATATAAACAGTGTAGCAGGGCCAGTTTCACATTAGACACCCAATTGGATCCAAGAAACTCGGGGGGAAAGGTAGGATGATAGTTTCGTCCCTTATACCAGACCTCGCTATAGGACTTAAGTCAATGGTCAAGGTAAAGCACTCAGCATGCCGCGTCAGTCCGACAAAAACATGCGGTAAACAGCGTTTAAAGAGATCTTTTCGAAACCCGAATAGGCAATTACTGAAGTATGGCAAGCATTTTATAAACGTGTATTACTGTTACTATTGTTGCAACACGGAGCTTGACATACTGAAATGTCCGCACAAAAATGCTTTGGTTTAGATACATGGCAAGAGTTAAAAAAAACAAAAAACAAACAAAAAGCGGGTACTGTTAGTCTCACGTTCGTCAGTGCATCGGCTACTGGTACTTATCTATAACAAATGCCTATTATAAAACGGGTTAAAAACATAACGCTATTTCCCCGTTACCTTGTTTGGTTGGTTGGTTGAATGTTCCTGTGATGCGCGTTCCACGCTGTCACTCTTTCCTCGCTCTGTGGATAGAACACCGGGTCAAGTGCGTCACGAGTGCAGTTTAAATAGTTTTTGCACCAGGAAATAATTAAGAAAAATAAATCAAATCTACATGTATATCAGTTAGTATCCAGTCATGCAATGACAATCATATTAAATAATGTTAACTCGTAAATTAATACGTACATTATTATTGTGTGCGTTAAAAAAATAAAACAAAACAAAAAACGGCCACTTTAGTTCACTCCAACGCTGCTTTGTTAAAAGTAACCAGAGGGCATCTTAGCAAACCCCGCAATGGCTAATATGTGTGCAAACAGTTTCTAAAAATCTACAAAACTGTGGCAAACACCAGTGCATGCAAATAGAACATGGCCACATAATCGTGTAGTTTGATCTGAAACAAAAACACACTGGAAATGTGAAAAAACGCCGTTATCAAAAGTGCCCAGCCATTTAAAGTGGAGATATCAAAAACACAAGCCACGTTTCAAGAAACCATTGTGGCAGCCTTGGCTAGCACCAAGCAAATAGGCACAGCTGTGAAAGCGTTGGGGGCCAAGGTTTCCTCAATTGTAGCTTGGCTTGTGTTTTTGATGCAAGTTCCATCCGCTTTTATTCTGCCTATTTGCTTGGTGCTGGCCAAGGCTGGCCCAATTGTTTCTTCTAACTTAGCTTGTGGTTTTGATAACTCCACTTTAAATGGCTGGTCACTTTTGATAACTTGGCATTGTTTCACATTTCCAATGTGTTTTTGTTTCAGATATCACAACACGCTTGCAAACTGAAGATTATAGTTTCAAATCCCATGCATGCCAGACCTTTTTTATATATTTATATAAAAAAGTTATTTTTTGCAGGCAAATGTTCAATTTTAAAACATAAATAAATAATTTAATATAAATGATACAGACATCAAAATAAATGCGTTCCCTAGTATATTTCCATGTTGACAAAACAAGTTAATTATCATTAAACTCGGATGTCCTGTAATATATATATATATAATATATATATATATATATATATATATATGGATAAAAGTGCCTGGGGTCTGCAAAAATCTGCAAAAAAAAAACTGGAGAAAAAGAAAGAAGGACATTTTTACCTTCCTTTGGTGACTTATTTCTCTTACTGTATGACAGTATTGACTTTTTTTTCTACATTTCACCTAAGAGTGTTGGGAACTACAAATTAAAAGTGAGATGGTGCTTTTGGCTGATTTACTTTTGCTGCGCAAATACCCTGAAAACACATAAACTATCCTTGCTGTATTGAGTCTGGCAGTTCTCGCGCTTCGCTGATAATAACTACAGTTCCTCTCAACTGCGATGTTGTTCCCTTTCAATTTGAAGATGACCACCAACGACATTATGTATGGGATATGCCTGCCCATTGGGTAGGTATTGCTGAGCTCTTTGAGCTGCCGACAGTACAGTAAGACCTCTGTGTTTAGCTGAGCGTGTTGACAGAAAAGAGCTTCTCAAGTCGAGTCGATTGTATTTCCCTTGCATTCGTGTTTAAAAAAGCCGTCGATTGTATTGCCCCATTTTGTGAGGAATCAGCGACTCTCAAAAAACCAGAGTCCCTTGTCTTTCTGTCTTTCAGCAGCCTCCTCGCTTGCATTGTAGGCTGCTCTTTCTTAAACTGTCTGTTGTGTGTGAGCAAGTGTCTGTACAGTCACCCCGCGTGAGAGATTGTCTATTTATTTCTTGGGAGAATACAGGTCCTCCACGGGGCTAGGCCTTGCTGCATCCCCGCTGTCGAGTGATCCCCCCAGCCACCGCCTGGCAGCTGAAATGGGCCTTGTTGTTTGGCTGCCGCTGCGTGTCCCCCATCTCTCTGTTCAGGGTCGTGCTGTGGATTAGCTGCAGCGCGGTTGTTACTCAGCCATCCAGCCGTGTATTCCTCCACCAGTCTCTGTTTACTTTCACCCCGCTGTAGAGTAGACCTCGCCGGCTGCGTAGGCCCGTCCACCTCGGTGAGTAGGGCCTTCTAAACAAACAACAGTGTGTTCTTCCCCATCTGTTTTCTACCGTGGTTTTTTGCTGTCTGCCTTCAGATGCTGACCAGGTGTGTGACCACGTGGTTAGGGTAGGCACTGTGCTCATTGCACACGGCACACAGTGCCCAGCACTACAGCGCCAGTGCACGGTACACGGTGTACGTAGTGCTCACGGTGCTCGGTACACACAGTGCACACGCTGCATACATTACATGGTGCAACCGGTACTTGAACGCACAGTGCTGTATGAACTACAGTGCATGTGCTCTAACGCACACAGTGCACCCAGTGCAAACGGCGTTCGGTGCACACTATACTCAGTCGGTGCAGAAGACTATGATGTTGGGCAAGACTGGGTTCCACGCCTGTACGTCCTGCAGGGCCAAGATCCCTCAGGAGGACAGGCACACCCTCTGTGCGCGGTGCCTGGGCGTCCAGCATGCCACCTTGACCCTTCAGAGAGAGGTGGCCTGCAATATCTGTGTGGCTTTTCAGCCCCGGGTGAAGGAGAGTAGGTTGGAGAGGGCCACGAGGGTGAGTTCCGCGTCATTGGTGGCCGGACCGTCAGTGGCTCTCGGAGTCCCAGAGCCCCCCCTCCATGAAATAGTACTCAATAGTACTCAAAGAAATGAAACAAGTTATTTACAAACCGCTAACCAAGATCATGCAATAGTGTCTTGACACAGGGGTTGTACCGACTAACTGGAAAATTGCAAACGTAATACCGATTCACAAAAAGGGAGACAAAACCGAACCAGGTAACTACAGACCAATAAGCCTGACTTCTATTATATGTAAACTTATGGAAACTATAATAAGATTCAAAATGGAAAATTACCTATATGATAACAATATCCTGGGAGACAGTCAGCATGGTTTTAGGAAAGGGAGATCGTGTCTAACTAACCTGCTTGATTTTTTTGAGGATGCAACATTGACAATGGATAATTGCAAAGCATACAACATGGTTATTTAGATTTCCAGAAATCTTTTGACAAAGTCCCGCATAAAAGATTAATTCTTAAACTGAACGTAGTAGGGATTCAAGGAAACGCATGCACATGGATTAGGGAGTGGTTAACATGTAGAAAACAGAAAGTACTGATTAGAGGAGAAACCTCAAAATGGAGCGAGGTAACCAGTGGTGTACCACAGGGATCAGTATTAGTCCTCTGCTATTCCTAATCTGCATTAATGATTTAGATTCTGGTATAGTAAGCAAACTTGTTAAATTTGCAGATGACACAAAAATAGGAGGAGTGGCAAACACTGTTGCAGCAGCAAAAGTCATTCAAAATGATGTAGACAGCATTCAGAAATGGGCAGACACATGGCAAATGACATTTAATAGAGAAAAGTGTAAAGTACTTCACGCAGGCAATAAAAATGTGCATTATAAATATCATATGGGAGATACTGAAATTGAAGAAGGAATCTATGAAAAAGACCTAAGAGTTTATGTTGACTCGGAAATGTCTTCATCTAGACAATGTGGGGAAGCTATAAAAATGGCCAACAAGATGCTCGGATATATTGTGAGAAGTGTTGAATTTAAATCAAGGGAAGTAATGTTAAAACTTTACAATGCATTAGTAAGACCTCACCTAGAATATTGTGTTCAGTTCTGGTCACCTC
>CM072687.1:18156228-18177731 GCA_036884735.1 Huso huso | reverse complement strand
AAGACCAGGCCAGATTCTGAAACTCCAGATTCTGAAACAGATTCTGAAACTTTCATTAAACTGCTAAGACCAGGCCAGATACTCTGAAATCCTTCATAGCGCGTGCTAAAGACCAGCCCCAGATTCTGGAAAACTTCTGCTACTCTTCATAAGCGGCGTGCTAAAGATCAGGCCAGATTTGTAACTCTTCCTAAGCGCCGTGCTAAAGACCAGGCCAGATTCTGAAACTCTTCATAGCGTGCATAAAGACCAGTCCAGATTCTTTAACTCTTTCCTAGTGCTGCTAAAAAGACCAGGGCCAGATTCTGAAACTCTTCCTAGCTGCTAAAGACCAGGCCAGATTCTTTAACTCTTATTATGCCGCTAAAGACCAGGCCAGATTCCTGAAACTCTTCATAGCGCTGCTAAAGACCAGGCCAGATTCTGGAAACTCTTATTACCGCTATAGAAGACTTGGAAGGATTCTGAACTCTTCATAGCGCTGCTAAAGACCAGGCCAGATTCTGAAACTCTTTAGTTACCGCCTTGCTAAAGACCAGGCCAGATTCTGAACTCTTCATAGCATTAAAGACCAGCGGATTCTCAAGCTCTTCATAGCTGCTAAAGACCAGGCCAGATTCTGTAACTTTTCATAGCATTGCTGCAAAAGACCAGGCCAGATTCTGTAACTCTTCCGTGCTAAAGGACCAGCCAGATTCTGTAACTTTTCAAAGACCAGGCCAGATTCTGAAACTCTTCATTGCGCTGCAAAAGACCAGGCGGGATTCTGAAGCTCTTCATAAGCGTACAAAAGACCAGGCCAGATTCTGTAACTTTTCATTGCGCGTGCTAAAGACCAGGCCAGATTCAGAAACTCTTCATAGCTAGCCAGGCAAAAGACCAGGCCAGATTCCTGAAACTCTTCATAGCCAGCCAAGTTAAAGACCAGGCCAGATTCTGAAACTTCTAGCACGCGCTGCTAAAGACCAGGCCAGGATTCTGTAACTCTTCCTAGCCATAAAAGACCAGGCCAGATTGTGAACCCTTCATAGGCGCTGCTAAAGACCAGGCCAGATTCTGTAACTCTTCATGAAGCCTTTGCTAAAGACCAGGCCAGATTCAAACTCTTCATAGCTGCTGCTAAGGACCACGCCAGATTGTGTAACTCTTCCCTAGTGCTGCTAAAGACCAGGCCAGATTCTGGAAACTCTTCAACAGACAGGTCAGATTCTGAAACTTCTTCATAGCGCCAAGTTAAAGACCAGCCCAGATTCTGAAACTCTTCTATCACAAGGTTAAAGACCAGGTCAGATTCTGTAATCCCCTTAGCGCGTGCTTAAAGACCAGGCCAGATTCTGAAACTCTTCATAGCGCGTGTTAAAGACCAGTCCAGATTCTGTAACTCTGCCTCAGCTGCTAAAGACCAGGCCAGATTCTGAAATTCTGCTAAAAGACCAGGCTGTGATTCTGTTCCCTGCCTCAGCTAAAGACCAGGCCAAATTCTGGAAAAATCTTCCTAGCGCTGCTAAACACCAGGGCAGATTCTGTAACTCTTCCTAACGCTGCTATAGACCAGGCCAGATTCTGTAACTCTTCCTAACGCCAGCAAAGACCAGGCCAAATTCTGTAACTCTTCCTAGCGCGTGCTAAAGACCAGGCCAAATTCTGAAACTCTTCCTACTAAAGACCAGGTCAGATGCTGCAACCTTACTGCTGCGCTGAAGACCAGCCAGATTCTGGAAACTCTTCCAGCGCTGTAAAGACCAGGCCAGATTCTGTAAATCTTCCTAAGCGCTGCTAAAGACCAGCCAGATTCTGAAACTCTTCATATGCTAAAAGACCAGGCCAGATTCTGAAACTCTTCATAGCACTGCTAAAGACCAGGCCAGATTCTGGAAACTCTTGCTAGCACGCTAAAAGACCAGGCCAGATTCTGTAACTCTTCCCAGCACGTGCTAAAGACGAGGCCAAATTCTGCAACTCTTCCTAGGGCGTGCTAAAGACCAATTTAGATTCTGCTACTCTTACTAGCACGTGCTAAAGACCAGGTCAGATTCTGGAACTCTTCTAAGCGCTGCAAAGACCAGGCCACCAGAAACTCTTCCTAGCATGCTAAAGACCAGGCCAGATATTGAAACTTCATTCGCTAAGTTAAAGACCAGGCCAGATTCTGTAAATTTTACTAGTGCTAAAGACCAGTCCAGATTCGGTACCTCTTCTAGCGCCTGCTAAAGACCAGGCTAGATTCTGTAACTCTTCCCCTGGCGTGCTAAAGACCAGGCCAGATTCTGAAACTCTTCCTAAGCGGGTACAAAGACCAGGCCCAGATTCTTTAACTCTGCCCTGGCGCTGCCTAAAGACCAGGCCAGATTCTGAAACTCTTCATAGCGCTACTAAGACCAGAGCCAGATTCTGAAACTCTTGTGCCGCTGTAAAAGGCTAACCCAAGATTCTGTAACTCTTCATAAGCGGCGCTAAAGACTGAGCCAGATTCTGTAACTTTTCATGGCTGCTAAAGACCAGGCCAGATTCTGAAACTCTTCTTCATAGCGTTGCTAAAGACCGGAGCCAGATTCTGTAACTCTTCCCTGGCGCGTGCTAAAGAGACGAGGCCAAATTCACCCAGCTCTTCCTGGGGCGTGCTAAGATGATTTGATTCACCGCTACTCTTAGCAGGTGCTTCAAAGACCAGGTCCGGATTCTGAAACTCTTCCCTAAGCTGCTAAGACCAGGCCAGTGAAACTCTTCCTAGCATGCTAAAGACCAGGCCAGATATTGAAACTCTTCATGGCGCTGCTAAAGACCAGGCCAGATTCTGTAACTCTTCCTAGTGCTGCTAAAGACCGAGCCAGATTTGGTACCTCTTCCAGAAAGCCTGCTAAAGAGACCAAGCCAGATTCTGCAGCTCTTCCCTAGCAAGAGTGCTAGACCAGGCCAGTTACAGAGCCTCTTCCCAAAGCCTGCTAAGAGACCTGACCAGATTCTGAAAACTCTTCCTAGCGCTACTAAAAACCGGAGGCCAGATTCTTGTAGCCAACTCCTCTAGGCTGCTAAAGACCGGAGCCAGATTCTGTGAAAACTCTTCCTAAGCGCTGGTAGAAGAACCAAAGACCAGATTCTGTAACTCTTCATAAGAGCTCCCACTTTAGAACCAGACCAGATTCTGTAACTTTCATGGCGCTGCTAGAGAACCGGGCCAGATTAAGGAAACTCTTCATGGTACGTTGCTAAGAGACCAGGCCAGATTCTGCAACTCTTCCTAATTGCTGCTAAAGACCAAGGCCAATTGAAACTCTTCCCTGGCTACTTCAAAAGACCAGGCCAGATTCTGTAACTCTTCCCTAAGCTGCTAAGAACCGAAGACCAGATTGTGTAACTCTTCTAAGCTGCTAAGAAGACCGAGGCCAGTTCTGAAACTCTTCATAGCTTCTTCAAAGACCTGGCCAATTCTGTAACTCTTCATAGCGCTGCCAAAGACCAGGCAGATTCTGAAACTCTTCATAGCTGCAAAGGCCAGGCAGTTCTGAAGCTCTTCACCGTAGTGCCTAAAGACCAGGCAGATTCTGTAACTTTTCATGGCGCTGCTAAAGACCAGGCCAGATTCTGAAAGTCTTCATAGCGCTACCGTCCAGACCAGATTAAAACTCTTCGCCAGCCTTTGCTAAAGACCAGGCCAGTTCTGAAGCGCTCTTGCTTATGCGTGCTAGGAACCAGACCAGATTCTGTAACTCCTCTAAGCTGCTTAAAGACTGAGCTAATTCTGAAACTCTTGCTAACACACACGTTGCCCAGGAACCGGAGCCAGATTCTCTCAACTCTTCATAGCTGCTAAAGACCAGGCCAGATTCTGAAACTCTCTTGCTAGCAGTGCGGAACTAGGCCAGATTCTTAATTCTTCATGGCTGCTAAAGACTAGACTAGATTGAAACTCTTCCCTAGCTGCTAAAGACCAGAGCCAGTTTCCCAGGAAACTCTTCATGGCGTGAAAAGACCAGTCCAGATGGAAACTCTTCATAGCGCTGCTAAGACCAGACAGATTCTGTAACTCTTCATAGCACTGCTAAAGAACCAGACCAGATTCTGTAACCTCTTCCTTAGCGCTGCTAAAGACCAGGCCAGATTCTGTAACTCTTCCGCTGCTACAGGACCACGCCAGATTGTGTAACTCTTCTAGCGCTGCTTTAAAGACCAGGCCAGATTCTGAAACTCTTCATAAGCGTTGCTAAGACCGGGCCAGATTCTGAGGCACTCTTCATAAAGCGCTGCTAAAGACCAGGCAAAGATTCTGAAACTCTTGCTAGCATTGCTAAGAACCAGAGCCAGATTTTAGCAACTCTTCCTAAGCGCTGCTAAAGACCAGGCCAGATTACTGAAACTCTTCATAGCGCTGCTAAGACCAGTCCAGATTCTGTAACTCTTCCCTAAGCGGCGTTATACTTCTAAAGACAAACCAAATTCTGAAACTCTTCCTAGCGCGTGCTAAGGAACCAGGTCAGTTCTGCAACTCTTACTAAGCGCATGCCAGACCAGGCAGATTCTGGAAACTCTTCATAGCGCTGAAAAGTGAACCAGGCCGGATTCATAAATCTTCCTAGCGCTGCTAAAGACCAGGCCAGATTCTGTGAGCTTTCTTCATGGCTGCTAAAGACCGAACAATTCTGAAACTTTCTTGCTAAGCGTGCTAAAGACCAGACCAGATTTTGTAACTTTCTGTAACTCCTCTAAGCTGCTAAGACCAAGCCAGATTCATAACTCTTCCTAAGCGCTGTAGGAACCAGGCAGATTTACGTAACTCTTCGCCGTGACGTAAAGACCAGGCCAGATTCTGTAACTTTTCATAGCGCTGCTAAAGACCAGGCAGATTCTGAAACTCTTCCGCCAAAAAGCGTTGCTAAAGACCAAGTGAGATTCTGTAACTCTTCCTAGCCGTGCTAAAGGCGAGGCCAAATTCTGCAACTCTTCCTGGGCGTGCAAAAGACCAATTTAGATTCTGCTACTCTTACTAGCGTGCTAAAGACTGGGTCAATTCACAGAAACTCTTCTAGCGCTACTTAAAGGAGCCAGGCCAGGTGTGAAACTCTTCCTAAGCGTACAAAAGCCAGGCCGAATATTGAAACTCTTCATGGCTGCTAAAGAACAGGCCAGATTCTGTAACTCTTCCCTGAGTACTGCTAAAGACCAGGCCAGATTTGACTCTTCACCATGCTAAGATAATTTGGTCTGCAACTCTTCCCTAGCAAGTGCGCAAGACCAGGCCAGATTCTGAACTCACTTCCCAGCGCCTGCTGCTAAAGACCTGGCCAGATTCTGAAACTCTTCCTGGCGCTACTAAAACCAGGTAGATTCTGTAACTCCTCCTAGCGCTGCTAAGATGAGCCAGATTCACCGCTCTTCTTTAAGCGCTGGTGAAAGCCAGGCCAGATTCTGTAACTCTTCATAGAGCTGCTGAAAACCAGGCCAGATTGTAACTTTTCCTTGTTCACTGAACCAGGCCAGATTCTGAAACTCTTCATAGCGTTGCTAAAAGACCAGGCCAGATTCTGTAACTCTTCCTAGTGCTGCTAAAGACCAGGCCAGATACAGAAGCTCTTCCTAAGCGCTGCTAAGACCAAACCCAGATTCTTAACTCTTCCTAGCGCTGCTAAGGGCAGGCCATATTATTGCCAACTCTTCCTAGCGCTGCAAAGACCAGGCCGGATTCTGAAACTCTTCATAGCGCTGCTAAAGACCTGGCCAGATTCTGTAACTCTGCCTTCTGCTAAAGACCAAGGCAGATTCTGAAGCTCTTCATAGCGCTGCAAAAGACCAGGCGGTTCTGAAGCTCTTCATAGCATACTAAAGACCAGGCCAGATTCTGTAGCTTTTCATGGCGCTGCTGAGGCCAAACCCAGATTTCAAAGAAAGGTCTTCATATAGCTGCAAAGACCAGGCGATTCTGAAACTCTTCATGGCTGCTAAACACCAGGCCAGATTCACGAAACTCTTGCTATGCGTGCTGAAGACCAGGCCAGGTTCTGTAACTCCTCTAGCGCTGCTAAAGACTAGAGCTGGATTCTGAAACTCTTGCTAGCGTGCTAAAGACCAGGCCAGATTCTATAACTCTTCATAAACTGCTAAAGACAGGCCAGATTCTGAAACTCTCTGCTGGCGATGCTAAAGACTAGGCCGTTCTGTAATTCTTCATAAGCGCTGCTAAAGACTAGGCTAGTTCTGAAACTTTCTTCCTAGCTGCCAAAGACCAGGCCAGTTTCTGAAACTCTTCATAAGCTGCAGACCAGTCCAGATTCTGAAACTCTTCCTTAGCGCTGCTAAAGACCAGCCGAATTCTGTAACTCTTCATAGCGCTGCCCAAAGACCAGGCCAGATTCTGTAACTCTTCATAGCGCTGCTAAAGACCAGGCCAGATTCTGTAACTCTTCATAGCTGCTAAAGACCAGGCCAGATTCTGTAAATCTCTTCCTAGCGCTGCTGAGACCGCCAGATTATTGTAACTCTTCTAGCGCTGCTAAAGACCAGGCCTCATTGGCAATTCCCAGTTACGTATTGCTGGGCCAGATTCTGAAACTCTTCATATTTGTGCTAAGGCCAGAGCCAGATTCTGAAACTCTTGCTAAGCAGCGTGCTAAAGACAGGCCAGATTTTGTAACTCTTCCTAAATGCTGCTAAAGACAAATGATTTAAGTCTTCATAGCACTTCTTTGAAAATAGTCCAGATTCTGTAACTCTTCCTAGCCCGATAAAGACCGGGCCAAATTCTGAAACTCTTCCTGGCGTGCTAAGACCAGGTCAGTTTCTTACCTTTTACTAAGCGTGCTGAAGACCGAGCCAGATTCTGAAACTTTCTTCATAGCTGGTAAAGAGACCAGGCCGGGTCTGTAAATCTTCCTAGCGCTGTAAGATGATAGATTACCAAAAACTCTTCCCATAGCTGCTGAGAACCAGGCCAGATTGGAAACTCTTTTCATGTGTGCTAAAGACCAGACCAGATTTTGTAACTCTTCTATTTCTGTAAAGGCCAGGCCAGAATCTGAAACTCTTCATAATACTAAAGACCAATCAGATTCTGTAACTCTTCTAGCGGCGTGCTAGAACCAGGCCAATTCTGGAAACTCTTCTAGGCTGCTAAAGATGAGGCCAGATTCTGTAACTCTGCCTAAGCGCTGCTAAAGACCAGGCCATATTACAGAGCTAACCCTAGCGCTGCTAAACACCGGGCAGATTAAAAGCAGCACTCTTCCTGGCACTAAAGACCAGGCCAGATTATGTAACTCTACCTAACGCTGCTAAAGACCAAGGCAGATTCATAACTCTTCCTAACAAAACTGGCCAGATTCTAGAAACTCTTCCTAGTGCTGTAAAGACCAGGCCAATTCTGTAACTCTTCTAGCTGCTAAGGCAGGCAGTTACAAAGAGCTCTTCATGGCGCTGCTAAGACCGGAGGCCAGATTCTGTAACTCTTCTAGCAGCTAGTAAGGAGCCAGGCCGAATTCTATAACTCTTCATAGTGCTGCTAAAACACCAGGCCAAATTCTGCCATCTTCAAGCGCGTGCTAAAGACCGAGCAAGTTACAGAAGCTCTTCTAGCGCTGCTAAAGACAGGCCAGATTCTGTAACTCTTCCCTAAGCGCGTGCACAAAATGAACCAGATTGTGCAACTCTTCCGTAGCGCTATAAAGACCAGGCCAATTCTAAAACTCTTCATAGCGCTGCTAAGGCAGCCAGATTCCATATACAATACAGCACCTAAAGACCTGTCCAGATTCTAGAAGCTCTTACATGGCGCGTGCTAAAGACAGGCCAGATTCTGTAACTTTCATAGCACTGCTAAAGACCAGGCCATGTTCTGTAACTCTCTTCATAAGCATACTAAAGACCAGATTCTGTAACTCTTCTATTGGCGGCTGCTAAAGACCAGGCAGATTCTGTAACTCTTCATATACTAAAGACCAGTTCAGATTCTGTAAATCTTCCTAAGCGCCTGCTATAAGGACCACGCCAGATTGTGTAACTCTTACTAGTGCTGCCGCTAAAATTGCGCCCAGATTCTGCTCTTCTAGCTGCTAGACCAGGCCAGATTCTGAAACTCTTCATAAGCGCTACTAAAGACCAGGCAGATTCTGAAACTCTGTGCACGCTGCTAAGGCCAGTGGATGACTCTTCATAAGCACACAAGACCAGGCAGTTCTGCAAACTCTTCATAAGCGCGTGCTAAGGCAGGCCAGATTCTGCGCTTTTTCATAAGCATAAAGACCAGGCCAGATTCTGAAACTCTTCATGGCGTTACTGAGGCCAGGCCAAGTTCTGTAACTCTTCTGGCATTGCTAAAGACCAGGCCAGATTATAACTGTTCCTAGCGCTACTTCTAAAGACCAGGCCAATTCTGAAACTCTTCATAGCTGCAAAAGACCAGGCCAGATTGTTCTGAAACTCTTCATAAGCTGCTAAGAATGAACAGATTCTGAAACTCTTCTATGGCGTTGCTAAAAACCACTTGATTCATAACTTTCTTCATGGTACTGAGAATACAGGCCAGATTCTGTAACTCTTACAAGCTGCTAAGACCAGGCATGGAATCCTCCTAGCTTGCTGAAGACCAGGCTAGACTTGAACTCTTCCTAGCGCTGTTAAAGACCAGGCCAGATAATGTAATCCTTCCTAACACTGCAAGACCAGGCCAGGATTCTGTAACTCTTCCTAGCGTGCTAAAGACGAGGCCAAATTCTGAAACTCTTCCCAGCTGCGGCTAAGACCAGGTCAGATTCTGCAACTCTTACTAGTGCGTAAGCAAAGACCAGGCCAGATTCTGAACCCCCTTCCTAGCTGCTAAAGACCAGGCCAAATTGTGAACCTCTTCCAGCGTGATGCTAAAGACCAGGCCAGATATTGAACTCTTCATATGCTGCTAAAGACCAGGCCAGATTCTGTAATCCTTCCTAGTGCCAAGTAAAGACCAGCTGTGATTCGGCACCTCTTCCCAGCTACTAAAGAAGACCAGGCCAGACTTGCAACTCTTCCTAGCAAGCAAAGACCAGGCCAGATTCTGAAACTCTTCCCAGCGCCTGCTAAAGACCTGGCCAGATTCTGAAATCCTTCCAGCGCTAAAACCAGGCCAGATTCTGTAATTCTCCTGAAGGCCAAGAAGACCAGGCTACTCCTGTAACTCTTTTCCTAGCGCTTGGTGGAAGACCAGGCCAGATTCTGTAATCCTTCATAGCGCTATATAAAGACCAGGCCAGATTCTGTAACTCTTCTTTATAGCGCTGTTAAAGACCAGCCAGATTCTGAACTCTTCACAGCATTGCTAAAGACCAGGCCAGATTCTGTAACCTTCCTAGCGCTGTGCTAAAGATTTAGTGGCCAAATTCTGCAATCCTTCCTAGCTGCTAAAGACCAGGTCAGATTCTGCAACTCTTACTAGTGCTGCTAAAGACCAGGCCAGATTCTGAAACTCTTCCCAGCGCTGCTAAACCAGGCTTGTACTCCTGAACCTCCCTAGGCCAAGCAAAGACAGGGCCAAATTGAAACTTTCCTAGAGCGCTTGCTAAACACCAGGGCAGATTCTGTAACTCTTCCCAGTGCTGCTGGGGCACCAGGCCAGATTATGTAACCTTCCTAACGCTAAAGACCAGGCCAGATTCTGTAACTCTCCTTGCCACGTATTATGTAACCTTACTTTGGGGCGCAAGCATATAAAGACCAGGGCCAGATTCCCTGAAATCCTTCCTAGCGCCTGCTAAAGACTTCAGGCTACAAATTGTGAAACCCTTCTAGCTGCCATGCTTTAAAGACCAGGCCAGATATTGAAATCCTCTCATAGCGGCTGCTTAAAGACCAGGTCAGTCAGATTCTGTAACTCTTCCAGAGCTGCTAAAGACCAGGGCCAGATTCAAGTACCCTTCCTAGCTTCAAGCAAAGACCAGGGCCAGATTTCTGCAATCCCTCCTAGCAAGTGCTAAAGACCAGGCCAGACTGGAAACTCTTCCCAGCGCCTGCTAAAGACCTGGCCAGATTCTGAAATCCCTTCCTAGCGCTGTTAAAACCAGGGCTGATTCTGTGTTCCCTACGCTTGGCAAAACAGGCCAGATTCTGTAATCCTTTCCTAGCTGCTAAAAGACCAGGCCGGGATTCTTGAAACTCTTCCCAGCTTCAAAGACCTGGCCAGATTCTAAACTCTTCCCTAGCCAAAGACCCAGCCAGATTCTGAAACTCTTCCCAGCTGTTAAAACCAGGCCAGATTCTTGTAACTCCTCCCATGCTGCTAAAGACTAGTCAGATTCTGCAACTCTTCCCATGCCAGCACCAGGCCAGATTCTGAAAACTCTTCCCAGCCATAAAGACCAGCAACAGAACCTTCCCTAGGTGCTGCTAAAACACCAGGGCAGATTCTGTAACTCTTCCCTAGCGCTAAAAGACCAGCCAGATTATGTAACTCTTCCCAATCTGCTAAAGACACTTCAGGCTAGATTCTTGTAATCCTTCCTAGCACCTGCTAAAGAGCTGGCCAGATTCTGAAACTCTTCCCACAGCCAAGCAACACTGTGCCGCCAGATTCTGTAACTTCATAAGGCCAAGCTAAAGGACCAGGCCAGTGATTCTGTGTCCTGCCTAGTGCCAAGTAAAGACCAGGCCAGATTATTGTGTAACTCTTCAGAAGGCCAAGCAAAAGCCATTCAGGCCAGACTCCTTAAACTCTTCATAGCTGCTAAAAGAACTGCCAGATTCTCCTGGAAACCTAATTTACCGCTGCTGGGAAGACCTTGTCCAGATTCTGGAAGCTCTTTCATAGCGCTGCAAGCAAAAGACCAGGCCAGATTCTGTAACTTTTCATAGCACTGCTAAAGACCAGGCCAGATTCCTGTAACTTTCATAGTGCCATAAAGACCAGGCCAGATCTTTCTGCTGTAACTCTTCATAGCGCTGCTAAAGACAATAGGTCAGACTTGCAATCCTCCTTCATAGCTCTGCTAAAGACCAGGCCAGATTCTGTAAATCTTCCTAGCCGCCAAAGCAAGGACCACGCCAGATTGTGTAATCCTCTTCCTAGTGCTGCTAAAGACCGCCAGATCTCTATAACCTTCCCAGCTGCGGAAGATCAGGCCAGAATCTGAAATCCCTTCATAAAGTGCTGCTAAAGCACCAGTGACATTCTGAAACTCCTTCATAAAGCGCCAAGCAAAGACCAGGCCAGATTCCTGTAACTCCTTCATAGCATTGCTAAAGTTGTCTCAGGCCAGACTTATAATCCTTCCTAAAGGCCAAAGACCACAGGCCAGATTCTTGAACTCTTCCAGCGCCGCTAAAGACCAGGCCAGATAATGTAACTCCTTCCCAACACTGCAAAAGACCAGGGCAGATTCTGTAATCCCTTCCTAGCTGCTAAAAGATCTAGGCCAAATTCTGAAATCCTTCCTAGCTGCTAGCGACCCCAGGGTCAGATTCTGCAAACCTTACTAGCGCCAAGTGCTAAAGACCAGGGCCAGATCTGGAAATCCTTCCCTAGCTAGCCAGCAAGACCAGGCCACCAGAAACTCCTTCCTACAGCATACAAAGACCAGGCCAGATATTGAAATCCTTCATAGCCAAGCAAAGGACCAGGCCAGATTCTTGTAATCCCTTCCTAGTGCTGCTAAAGACCAGGCTCAGATTCGTACCTCTTCCTAGCTGCTTCTGCCAAAGACCAGGCCAGATTCCCGCACCACCACCACCAGCCTGCCAGACCTCGGCCAGATTCTGAAACTCTCCCCAGCGCCGCCAAAAACCAGGCCAGATTCTGTAACTCCTCCCAGCCAGCTAAAAGACCAGGCCACAGATTCTGTAATCCCCTTCCCAGCCGGTAAAGACCAGGCCAGATTCTGTAATCCTTCATAATTGCTAAAAGACCAGGCCAGATTCTGTAACTTTTCTATAGCGCTGTTAAAGACCAGGCCAGATTCTCCTGAACCTTCATACCGTTAAAGGACCAGGCCAGATTCTGTAACTCTTTCCAGCCAAGCAAGACGAGGCCAAATTTCGCAACCTTCCTAAGGCTGCAATAAAGAATCAGGTCAGATTCTGCAATCCTTACTAGTGCGCATAAAAGACCAGGCCATTCTGTAAATCTTCCTAGCGCTTGCTAAAGACCAGGCCAGATTCTGAAACTCCTTCCTAGCGCTGCCAACACCAGGTCAGATTCTGCAACTCTTACTAGCGGCATGCTAAACACCAGGTCAGATTCTGTAACTCTTCCAGCGCCATGGTTAAAGACGAGAGGCCAAATTCTGAAACTCTCCCTCAGTAAGCAAAGACCAGGTCAGATTCTCCTGCAGTTCCCTTTACCATGCTATATAACGACCAGGTCAGATTCTGAAACTCTTCCCAGCGCTGTTAAAAGACCAGGCCAACAAGGCATAAAGACCAGGCCAGATATTGAAACTCTTCATAAGGCTGTTAAAGACCAGGTCAGACTTCTGTAACTCTTCCTAGAGCTGCTAAAAGTATCAGGCCAGATTCGGTGTACCTCTCCAGCGCCTGCTAAAGACCAGGCCAGATTCTGCAACTCTTCCTAGTAAGTGCTAAAGCATCTCACAGGCCACAGATTCTGAAACTCTTCCCAGCCTGCTAAAGACCTGCACAGATTCTGAAACTCTTCCCTCAGCGCCATGCTAAAACCAGGCCAGATTCCCAACCTCCTAGCCAAGTGACCAGGGCCATTCTGTAACTCTTCCTAGCTGCATAAAGACCAGCCTGATTCTTCTGAATCCTCTACGCAGCAGCACCAGGCCGATTCTTGTAACTTTTCATAGCGCCAAGCAAAGACCACAATAGATTCGAAACTCTTCATAGCGTTTAAAGACCAGGCTGGCCAGATCTTCTGTAATCCTTTCCCAGTGCTGCAAGTAAAACATCTATAGGCCACCCTGCAACCTTTCCCAGAAGCTGCATTGAAAGACCAGGTCAGATTCTGCAACTCTCAGCTGCAAGCAAAGACCAGGCCAGATTCGAACTCTTCCAGCGCTGCTAAAGACCAGGGCAAATCAGAAACTCTTCCTAGCGCATGCCAAAGACCAGCCAGATATTGAAACTCTTCTCATAGCGGCTGCGTTAATGACCAGGCCAGATTCCCAACTCTTCCTAGTGCTAAAGACCAGGCCAGATTCGGTACCCTTCAGCGCTTCGTTAAAGACCAGGCTACCCTGTAACTCTTCTAGTGGGGTAAGCAAAAGTATCAGGCCATAGATTCTGAAACTACTTCAGTGCTCGTTAAAGACTCCGCTGGCCAGATTCTCTGAAACTTTTCATAGCGCTTGCCAACCCAACCTCAAACAAGGCTAAAAGACGAGGGGTCAAATTCTGAAATCCTTTTCCCGACAGGTTAAAGGCCAGCTCAGATGGAAACTCTTACTCAGCCGCCGCGTGCTAAAGACCAGCTAGATTCCTGAAACTTTCCGCTGGCAGACCAGGCCACCAGGAAACTCTTTCCTACGCTTACGCCGTTAATCATTGGGTCAGGCCAGGATATTGATCCTTCATAGCGCTGCTAAAGACCAGGCCAGATTCTGTAACTCCTAGTGTTGCTAAAGACCAGGCCAGATTCGGCACCTTCCTAGCCAGCAACATCCAGTTGTAGATTCTTGCAACCTTTCCCATAGTAAAGTGCTAAAGAGTCAGGCCAGATTCTGAAACTCTTCCCAGTGCCTGCTAAAGACCTGGCCAGATTCTTGAAACTCTTTCCTAGCGCTGTTAAAAACCAGGCTGCCAGATTCTTGTAATAACTCCTCCTTAGCTGTTAAAGACCAGGCTAGATTCTGTAATCCTTCCTAGTCCCAGTAAAGACCAGGCCAGACTTCTGTAACTCTTCATAAGGCCAGTGCTGGGAAAGACCAGGGCCAGATTCTGTAACTCTTCATAGCTGTTAAGACCAGGCCATCTCCTGAAACCTTCATAACAGCAAAGACGTCAGGCCAGATTCTGTAACTCCCTTCCTAGCTGCCAAAATACCCAGGCCAAATTCCCTGCAACTCTTCCTACAAGTATAAAGACCAGGTCAGATTCTGCAACTCTTACTAGAGCTGCAAGCAAAGACCAGTAGGCCAGATTCTGAAACTCTTCCCAGCGCTTGCTAAACCAGGCCAGATTCTGAACTCTTCTCCTAGCGCTGCTAAAGACCAGGCCAAATTCTGAAACTCTTTCCCAGCGCTGTTAAACACCAGGGTACTCCCAATCCTTCCTTAGCGCCGTTAAAGACCAGGCCAGACATGTAACCTTCCTAACGCTGCTAAAGACCAGGGGCCAGATTCTGTAACTCTTCCTATGCTGCTAAAGACGACACTTAAACTCTTCCCTAGTAGCGCGCGGCTAAAGCACCAGGTCAGATTCTGTAACTCTTCAGCGCTGCGGCAAAAGACCAGGCTTCACCAGGAAACTCTTCCCACGCGATGCTAAAGACCAGGCCAGATATTGAAACTCTTCATGGCACTGCTAAAGACCAGGTCAGATTCTGTAACTCTTCCCAGCTGCTAAAGACCAGGCCAGATTCGGTAAATTCTTCCATGCCTGCTAAAGACCAGGTGTCAGATTCTGCAACTCTTCCCAGCAAGTGCTAAAGACCAGGCCAGATTCTGAAACTCTTCCCAAAATTGCCAAAGACCTGGGTTAGACTGAACTCTTCCCATTGCTAAAACCAGGCCAGATTCCTTGTATCCTCCTAAGTGCTGTGTTAAAAGAATCAGGCCAGATTCTTGTAACTCTTCCTAGCTGCTAAAAGACCAGTTGTGATTCTGTAACTCTTTCTCATATGCTGCTAAAGACCAGGCCAGATTCTTGTAACTTTTCATACGCCATAAAGACCAGGCCATTCTTGAACCGTTGTATCTGTGTCAGATTCTGTAACTCTTCCGACAGACCTAGGCCAGATTCTGAACCTTCTCATAGCGTTTCTAAAGACCAGGCCAGATTCTTAACTCTTCCTAGCTGCAAGTTAAAGACGAAATAAATTCTGCAATCCCCTTCCCAGCTGCATCAAAGACCAGGGTCAGATTCTGCAACTCTTCTAGCTGCCAGTATGTTAAGACCAGGTAGGCCACCTGAAACCTTCCCAGTGCCGTTAAAGACCAGGGGTACCAGAAACTCTTCCTACATGCTAAAGACCAGGGCCACAGATATTGAAACTCTTCATAGCTGCTAATGACGAAGCCAGATTCTAACTTTCCCAGCTGCTAAAGACCAGGCCAGATTCGGTACCTCAAGCTAAAGACCAGGCCAGGATCGAAACTCTTCAGCTGTTAAAGACCGTGTCCAGATTCTGTAATCCCTTCCTAGCACGTGCTAAAAGACTAGCCAGATTCTGTAACTCTGCCGAGCGCCGCTAAAACAGGCCAAATTGAAACTCTTCCCAGTGCTGCTAAAGACCAGCCAGATATTGAAAACTCTTCATAGCCACAAGACCAGGTCATCTCTGTAACTCTTCCCAGAGTTACAGTTACACCAGGCCACAGATTCTGATACCTCTAGTTCTGCTAAAGCACCAGCCTGGATTCTCAGTCCCCTTCCTAGCAAGTGCTAAAAAGACCAGGCCAGATTCTCTTGAACTCTTCCAGCACCCAAGCAGACCTGGCTGATTCTGAAACTCTTCCCCATGCTGCAGTTAAAAACGAACAGATTCAACTCCTCCCAGCGCTGTTAAAGACCAGGCCAGACTTGTGCAACTCTTCCTAGCTGCTGGGTAAGGAAAGACCAGGCCAGACTTCTGTAACTCTTCATAGCGTCACAAAAGACCAGGCCAGATTCTCTGTAACTTTTCTTTTCATAGCTGTTAAAAGTAAAGACCTAGCCAGATTCTGAACTCTTCATATGTTGTTAAAGACCAGGCCAGATTCTGTCCCCTCTTCCCAAAGGTACAGATTCTGAAACTTCATACGTTTCTAAAAGACCAGGCCATTCTTGTAACTTTCCTAAGGCTGCATAAAGACGAGTTGCCCGCAGTAAACTCTTCCTAGCGCTGCATTAAAGACCAGAAGTCGATTCTGCAACTCTTCCTCTAGCCAGTAAGCAAAGACCAGTACTGATTCTTTGAAACCTTCCCAGCGCCGCTAAAGACCATAACGAAACCTTTCCCAGAAGCGCGATGCTGGCAATTGTGCCAGATATTAAACCCCTTCAGGCGCCGCACAATGACGCAGGCCAGATTCTGTAACTCTAGTGCTGACCAGGGTCAGATTCGGTAATTTCTCCATGCCTGTTGGTTAATCAGGCCAGATTCGAAACTTCAAGGGCTACAAAGACCAGTCCAGATTCTAACTCTTCCCAAGCGGCAAGCGAAACTAGCCAGACAATCCTGCCGAAGCGCCAGCAAAGACCCGCCAGGCTGGAAACTCTTCTGGTGCTGCTAAAGAATGGTAAACTCTTCTCATAGTGCTGCTAAAGACCAGGGTCATTCTGTAACCTTCCCAGAGAGCTGCTAAAAGCACCACAGGCCAGATTCGGTACCTCTTCCCAGCTCCCAAAGACCAGGCCGAGATCTTGCAACTCTTCCAGCAAGTGCTAAAGAACAGGCCAGACTTCTGAAACCCTTTCTCCCAGCGCTTCGCTGCTAAAGACCTGGTCAGATTGAACGTCTCTCCATGCTGGCAAAAAACTTCAGGCTGTAGATTCTTTGTAACTCCTCCTGCTGCTACATCCTAGGCCAGACTTCAACTCTTCCCATGCGTGCTAAAGACCCAGGCCAGATACCCTGAATCCTTCATGCGCCAAGCTAAAGACTCAGGCCTTAACTTTTCATGTTAAAGACCAGGCTGAAACTCTTCATACTTTAAAAGCAGACCAGGCCAGATTCTGTAATCCCTTTCCTGGTGTTAAAGACGAGGCCAAATTCTGCAAATTCTCCTAGCGCCAGAGAAATAAAGACCCAGGTAGGTCGATTCTCTGCATCTCTAGCTGCATAAAGACCAGGCCAGATTCTGAAACTCCTTCCCAGTGCTGCTGTTAATTAGCAAATTGTGAAACTCTTCCTAGCGCAAGCAAAGACCAGGCTGAATCTTCAGGCGCTGTTAATGACGCAGGGCTTGATTTCTCCCAACTTTCCTGCTGTAAAATAGTCTGGCACTTTCCTTAGCGCCTGCTGACCCGCCAGATTCTGTAACCTTCCCAGTGCTAAAACCAGGCCACATTCTGAAACTCTTCCCAGTGTCGGTGTTAAAGACCCGGCTAGATTCTGAAACTTTTCATAAGCTAAAGAACAGCCAATTCTGGCCATGTTAAATAATTCTCCCAGGTATGCCACTCCTTGTAACTCTTTCCTACGCTGCTAAAGACGAGAGGCCAAATTTTGAACCCCTTTCCAGCGTTAAAGTTAGCCAGGTCAGGACTTTTGAAACTGTTACTAGCGCTGCGGTTAAACACTGTAGGCCAGATTCTGAACTTAGCGCCAAGTGCTGACCAGGGCTGCCAAATTGTGAAACTCTTCCTAGCGATGCTAAAGAATCAGGCCAGATATTGAAACCCCTTTCAAAAGCTGCTAAAGACCAGGCTGTGATTCGGTACTCCTTCCCAGTGCCCGACTCAGGCCATTCTGCAACTTTTCCCAGTAAAGCAAAGACCAGGCCAGATTCTGCAACCTTCCCAGCCTGCTGGGGCAGACCTGGCCAGCCTTGAAACTTCTCCCAAAAACCTCCTGCCAAGCAAAGACAGCTAGATTCTAACTTTCCTAGCGCTGGTAAAGCATTCAGTCAGATTCTTGTAACTCTTCATAGCGCCAAGTTAAAGACCAAAATTGCGGCCAGATTCTGTAACTCTTTCTCATACGTTAAAAGACCAGGCCAGATTCTGAAAACTCTTCATATGCTAGCAAAGACCGGCCAGGCTGTAATCCTTCCCTAGCTGCTAAGACGTAGGCCACCTCTTGCAACTTTCCTAGCGCCATAAAAGACCAGGTCAGCTCCTGCAACTTCCCCCAGCTTCAGTAAGCAAAGACCAGGTAGGCCAGAGCCCGGCCCTTGTCAGCGCTGCTAAACCAGGTCAGCATTCTGAAACTCTTCCCTAGCTAGCTGCATAAAGACTAGGGCCAGATTCCTGTAATCCCTGCCGAGCGCCAGCAAAGACCAGGCTGTAGTTCTTGGAAACTCTTCCTAGTGCTAAAAGACCAGGCCAGATATTGAAACTCTTCATAAGTTGGGGACCAGCCTGATTCTGTAATCCCTCTCCTAGAGCTGGGCAAAGGTCTCCAGGCCACAGATTCGGTACCTCCTTCCCAGCTATCCGGCCAGATTACTCCAACCTCTTTCCAGTTAAAAGACCACCACAGGCCAGATTACCCTGAAAACCTTCCCAGCGCCTGCTAAAGACCTGGCCAGATTCTTAGTGAAATCCCTTCCCAAAGCAGTTAAAACCAGGCCAGATTCTGGTCCCTCCAGCGCCAAGCAAAGTTATCAGATTCTGTAACCTTCCTAGCTGCGGTTGTTAATCACGAGGGACCTTCCAGCGCTTCGCTAAAAGACCACTTCAGGCTGTGGATTCTCAACTTTTCAGGCGCTGCTGCGCGAACACCAGGCCAGATTCTGCTGGTGGCGCTTTCAGCATCCAGGCTTACTCCAGGCTCCGCTGCAAGACGAGGCCAAATTCTGCAACCTTCCCAGCTTGTCAAAGACCAGGCTCAGATTCTGTATTCAGCTGTGCTAAAAAGACCAGGCCAGACTCTGAACCTTCCCAGCGCCAAAAGCAGCAACAGGGCAACAGGAACTCTTCCCAGCGCGCATGCTAAACTGAAGCCGATATTGAACCTCTTCATAGCGTTAATGATGGAGGGGCCAGATTCTGTAACTCTTCCTAGTGCTGGCAGCAAAGCAGACCAGCTGGTACCCCTTCTCCTGAAGTTTCAGCAGCACCACCAGGCCAGATTCTGTAACCTTCCTAGCAGTGTTAAATCAGGCCAGATTCTGAAATCCCTCTTCCCCACTGCTAAAGACCCAATAGAAGCCATAGCGCCAAGTTAAAAGACCAGGCCAGATTATGTAACCTCTTCCCACCTGCTAAAGGACCAGGCCAGATACTCCAATCCTTCCTAGCTGCTGCCACAAGGCCAGGGTCTGGAACTGCCATACTAGCTGTGTAAGACCAGGCCAGACTCCTGAAACTCTTTCCCATGCCATTAAAGACTAGGCTAAATTGTGAAACTCTTTCTCCTAGCGATGCTAAAGACCAGCCAGATATTGAAACTCTTCATTGCTAAAGACCAGGCTGGGGACCTGGTACCCTCTTTCCATGCCTGCTAAATCTGAAGCCAGTCTCTGCCCTTCCTAGTAAGTGCTAAAGACCAGGCTAGAGAAACTCTTCCCAGCGCCTCAAAGACCTGGCCAGATTCTGAACTGCTAAAACCAGGCCAGATTCTGTAACTCCCTCCCAGCTGCCAGGCATGCTAAAGACCAGGCCAGAGGGGTCTCCTTCCCAGCGCTTTAAAGCACCAGGCCAGATTCTGTAACTTTCAGTTAAAGACCAGGCCAGATTCTCAACTCTTCTCATAGTAAGGCTGCTAAAGACCAGGGCCAGGATTCTTGAACTCTTCATAAGCTGCTGCTAAAGACCCAGGCTGATAGAATCCTTCCCAGCTGCAGCACCCAGGGGCTGCAACTCTTCCTAAGGCTGCAAGTTAAAGACCAGGGTCGATTCTTGCAACTCTTACTAGTGTGCTAAAGAATCAGCCAGCAGATCTTAACTCTTTAATAGCGCTGCTAAAAACCAGGCCAGATTCTGAACTCTTCCCAGTGCTGCTAAAGTTCACAGGCCAAATTCTGAAACTCTGAAGGCCAGCAACAATTTAGGGTACCTCTAACTTCTTCCTCTTAGCGCCGTTAAAGACCAGGCCAGATTATGTTAACTCTTCCCAGAATTGCTGCTAAAGCCAGGCCAGATTCTTGTAACTCTTCCTAGCACGTGCTAAAAGACGAGGCCAAATTCTGAAACTCTTCCCAGCAAAGACCAGGTCACCTGCAACTCTACTAGCGCCAAGTATAAAGACCAGGCCATTCTGAAAACTCTTCCCAAGGCTGCTAAAGACCAGGCCACAACAGAAACTCTTCCTACGCATGCTAAAGACCAGGCTAGGATATTGAAACCCTTCAGCGAGCGCCGTTGTACACCACTAGGTCAGATTATTCTGCAACTCTCCTAGAGCTGCGCTAAAAGCATCAGGCCTTCCTGGGTACCTTCTTCCCAGCCTCAAGCAGACCAGGCCAGATTCTGCAACTCTTCCCAGCGGGGGTGCTAAAGACCAGGCCAGATTCTGAAACTTTCCCAGCGCCTGTTAAAGACCTGGCTGAGATTCTGAACTCTCTAGCACTGCTAAAACACAGGGCCAGATTCTGTAACTCCCTCCCAGCTGCTAAAGACCAGGCCACAGATTCCCAACTTTTCCTGGGGCAAAGACCAGGCCAGATTCCTGTAACTCTTCAAGTGCTGCTAAAGACCAGGCCAGATTCTGTAACTTTTCATAGCGCCAGCAAAGACCAGGCCAGATTCTGAAACTTCATAAGGCCAAAGCACAGGCCAGATTCTGTAACTCTCCTAGCTGCAAGTTAAAGATCGAGGCCAAATTCTGCAACTCTTCCTAGCTGCATTTCAAAGACCAGGTAGGTCAGACTTCTGGTAACTCTTCCTGTTGCAAGGTAAAGACCAGGGCCAGATTCTGAAACTCTTCCCATGCTAAAGACCAGGCAATTCTCAGGAATCCTTTTCCTTAGCTACGCATGCTAAAGACCAGGCTGATGCTATTGAAACTCTTCATGCTAATGACGGTGGCTTCAGATTCTGTAACTCTTCCTAGTGCTGCTAAAGACCAGGCCAGATCTCCTAGCCAGCAGACCAGAAGCCACTCCTGTAACTCTTCCCAAAAGTGCTAAAGACCAGGCCAGACTGAAACTCTTCCCAGCCTGCTAAAGACCCGCCAATAGATTCTAGAACCTTTCACATGTAGCTGCTGGGACCAGGCCAGATTATGTAACTCTTCCTAACGCTGCTAAAGACCAGGCCAGATTCTAACTCTTCCTAAAGTGCTAAAAGACGACAAATTCCTTGAACTCTTTCCTAAGCTGCACAGGCCAGGTCAGATTCTGAAACTCTTACTTCACGCTGCTAAAAGACCAGGCCAGATTCTGAAACTCTTCCTCTAGCTGCCAGACCAGGGTCAAATTGTGAAACTCTTTCCCATGCGATGCCAAGACCAGGCCAGATATTGAAATCTCCTTCATAGCCCAAAGCACCAGGCCAGATTCTTGTAACCCTTAGTGCTAAAGACCAGGCCAGATTCGTACCTCTTCCTAGTGCCTGCTAAAGACCAGGCCAGACTTAAAATCAACTCTTTCCTAGCAAGCAAAGACCAGGCCAGATTCTGAACTCTTCTCCAGCGCCTGTTAAAGACCTGGCCAGATTCTGAAACTCTTCCTAGCTGTTAAAAACCAGGCTTGCCTCTGTAACCTCCCATGCTGCTAAAGACTAGGCCAGATTCTGAACACTCTTCTACGCTTTGGTAAAGACCAGGCCAGGATTCCCAACTCTTC
>CM072687.1:18056845-18155728 GCA_036884735.1 Huso huso | reverse complement strand
TACAGTGCATGTGTTCTAACGCACACAGTGCACCTAGTTCAAATGGCGTTCGGTGCACACTATACTCAGTCGGTGCAGAAGACTATGATGTCGGGCAAGACTGGGTTCCACGCCTGTACGTCCTGCAGGGCCAAGATCCCTCAGGAGGATAGGCACACCCTCTGTGCGCGGTGCCTGGGTGTCCAGCATGCCACCTTGACCCTTCAGAGAGAGGTGGCCTTCTATATCTGAACGGCTTTTCAGCCCCGGGTGAAGGAGAGTAGGTTGGAGAGGGCCACGAGGGTGAGTTCCGCCTCATTGGTGGCCGGACCGTCAGTGGCTCTCGGAGTTCCAGAGCTCCCCCTCCATGAAATAGTACTCAATAGTACTCAAAGAAATGAAAGAAGTTATTTACAAACCGCTAACCAAGATCATGCAACAGTCTCTTGACACAGGGGTTGTACCGACAGACTGGACAATTGCAAACGTAATACCGATCCACAAAAAGGGAGACAAAACCGAACCAGGTAACTACAGACCAATAAGCCTGACTTCTGTTATATGTAAACTTATGGAAACTATAATAAGATTCAAAATGGAAAATTACCTATATGGTAACAATATCCTGGGAGACAGTCAGCATGGTTTTAGGAAAGGGAGATCATGTCTAACTAACCTGCTTGATTTTTTTGAGGATGCAACATCGACAATGGATAATTGCAAAGCATACGACATGGTTTATTTAGATTTCCAGAAAGCTTTTGACAAAGTCCTGCATAAAAGATTAATTCTCAAACTGAATGCAGTAGGGATTCAAGGAAATGCATGCACATGGATTAGGGAGTGGTTAACATGTAGAAAACAGAAAGTACTGATTAGAGGAGAAACCTCAAAATGGAGCGAGGTAACCAGTGGTGTACCACAGGGATCAGTATTAGGTCCTCTGATATTCCTAATCTACATTAATGATTTAGATTCTGGTATAGTAAGCAAACTTGTTAAATTTGCAGACGACACAAAATAGGAGGAGTGGTAAACACTGTTGCAGCAGGAAAGGTAATTCAAAATGATCTAGACAGCATTCAGAACTGGGCAGACACATGGCAAATGAGATTTAGTAGAGAAAAGTGTAAAGTATTGCATGCAGGCAATAAAAATGTGCATTATAAATATCATATGGGAGATACTGAAATTGAAGAAGGAATCTATGAAAAAGACCTAGGAGTTTATGTTGACTCGGAAATGTCTTAATCTAGACAATGTGGGGAAGCCATAAAAAGGCCAACAAGATGCTTGGATATATTGTGAGAAGTGTTGAATTTAAATCAAGGGAAGTAATGTTAAAACTTTACAATTATTATTTGTTTATTTAGCAGACACCTTTATCCAAGGCAACTTACAGAGACTAGGGTGTGTGAACTATGCATCAGCTGCAGTCACTTACAACTATGTCTCACCTGAAAGACAGAGCACAAGGAGTTTAAGTGACTTGCTCAGGGTCACACAATGAGTCAGTGGCTGAGGTGGGATTTGAACCAGGGACCTCCTGGTTATAAGCCCTTTTCTTTAACCACTGGACCACACAACTTCTAAGTGAGGTCTTACTAACAATGCATTAGTAAGACCTCACCTAGAATATTGTGTTCAGTTCTGGTCACCGTTACAAAAAGGATATTGCTGCTCTAGAAAGAGTGCAAAGAAGAGCGACCAGAATTATCCTGGGTTTAAAAGGCATGTCGTATGCAGACAGGCTAAAAGAATTGAATCTATTCAGTTGAACAAAGAAGACTATGCAGTGATCTGATTCAAGCATTCAAAATCCTAAAAGGTATTGACAATGTCGACCCAGGGAACCTTTTAGACCTGAAAAAAACAAGGACCAGGGGTCACAAATGGAGATTAGATAAAGGGGCATTCAGAACAGAAAATAGGAGGCACTTTTTTACACAGAGAATTGTGAGGGTCTGGAACCAACTCCCCAGTAATGTTGTTGAAGCTGACACCCTGGGATCCTTCAAGAAGCTGCTTGATGAGATTCTGGGATCAATAAGCTACCAACAATCAAACGAGCAAGTAAACTTTCTTATGTTCTTATGTTCTTATGTTCTTAAATGTCCCAGGACCCCCTGCTGGACATCCTTGACGCACAGGCCCTGCAGGCAAGAAGGGTGACGTGTTTTAAACAGACCAGGGACATTAAAAACCTGAAGGCTCAGATCTCCTGTCTCCAGCCGCAGTCCCAGCTCCAATACCGCCCCAACTGCCATACCCTCCCTCTCCCAGGGGAGATCGGGGTGAACGGGAAGAGGCGTCAGGCACAGGAACCCGCAGTGCAGGGTGACGGAAACACACCTCAAGAGGGCGTATGCAGGGGAGGCACAGGTAACCTGTCTGGCAAACACGGCGAGTGTGCTGACGGCCTATATGGACGGTGTACTGCGGGAGGCCCCACCCCCTGAGCTGGTGGCCACCGAACTACATCTCCTGTCCAGCACGCTGCTACAAATCTCCGGTCTCCAAAGGCAAGCTCTTAGCCTGGCTAGCTTGATTGTGGCTCGCGGACAACTGTGGTTGTCGCAAGCCAGAGTTTCCGATGCGGATAAGGCTGCACTGCTAGACGTGCCAATATCCTCGGACCAACCGTGGAGAAGAGCCTGCAGAGATCCCACCGGGAATGCAAGGCGTCCCGGTAGGTGGCCACGTTGCTCCCTCCCTGCGGTCCCGCGTGGGGCAGGTCGAACCGCTGGCGAGCTCCTCAGATGCGGACTGTCACCAGGACAGTTCGGTTCCCAAAGGCTCGGCTGGGTGACTAAAGGCTTCGCCCACGGGCACACCAGCAGCGAACAATCGCCCCTCCCAGCAGGCAGAGGAAGCGTAGGATGTGGCCAGCCCACTCACCAGCATCCCAGGAGGCGGTTCCAGGGCCAACGCAGCCACCTCAAACTGCCCCGCCACAACCTCAGCAGCCCCAATAGGGCCCTGAAGGCTTGTGGCCTCAGACCCCCTTTTCAGCACACCAGCTGCAAGAATAGTGCACCTGCACCTCGGACACCTGGGTGCTTACCACCGTGCACAAAGACATCATCTCATGTGAGGTGAGTCAGGAAATATACCCACTAGACTTCCCTGATGACACTCTTATACCATTAGAGCCAGTGTCAGCTGTGCATATTAACATTGACACTCTTATACCATTAGAGCCAGGGTCAGCTGTGCATATTAACATTGATACTCTTATAGAGCCAGTGTCAGCTGTGCATATTAACATTGACACTCTTATAGAGCCAGGGTCAGCTGTGCATATTAACATTGCTTACATTTACATGGTGATATTCATATAGAGAGTGAAGAGGTTTACTACAAATACTATTGTATCTCTAAACTTTATTATCTAGCTATAGCCAACATAACATATCCAATGTTGGGTCCTTGGTATACAGACACACAGGCAGCATGCATATACACCTCATTAGTACAATTATTATATACTCTATCCATCTTTTTAAATGAGGGAACACAATCACATGGAAAATAATGTAGATTCCATGAGCTTAAATCTGCATTTTGTTTTAATGCAGTGCTAAGGTCTGTAGCAACTTATGAACACAACTGATGGTTCTGAAATGTATATATTTGAAACAAGCCTACATCAGTAGCCTATTCAATACTTTCTTGCTTCACATTGTACTGTAGGCTACACCTAAGGTGACCATATGGCGCCGTGTTCAGTGGGACAGTTTGGGACAGTTCAGACTTTTCACCAGAATGCATTGGGTTGACATGTTAAACGTACCAGAATGCATTGGGTTGACATGTAAAACGTACCAGAATGCATTGGGTTGACATGTTAAACGTACCAGAATGCATTGGGTTGACATGTAAAACGTACCAGAATGCATTGGGTTGACATGTAAAACGTACCAGAATGCATTGGGTTGTGAGTTGAAAAGCTTGAACTGTCCCAAACTGTCCCGCTGAACACAGAGCCATATGGTCACCTTAGCTATACCGCCATCAGTGTATATATTTAAAAAAAAAAAAAAGAACTGATACATTTATTATTTTGTTTATTTAGCAGACGCCTTTATCCAAGGTGACTTACAGAGACGGGGGTGTGTGAAATTTGCAGGACCTGTGTGGTTTTGTACAGTACACATAATAAGTAGCTTTTTCTTTGCAACATTCAAATTCAATATAAAAGAAAATAAGAAATGTATCAATGCCAGAATATGTGTTGTAGACACAAACCCCCTTTCACAATGCCACTCCTAGCTAACTGGGTCCCAGTCGTTATCCCGGGTCCCGGCTAACTGGGTCCCAGTCGTTATACCAGGTCCCGGCTAACTGGGTCCCAGTCGTTATCCCGGGTCCCAGTGACCCACCTCAGGATGTGGGTCCGCCACTTTCGGGTCCCACTGACCCCCAGATGTGGGTTATCCGGGTCCCAGTGACCCACCTCAGGATGTGGGTCGACACGCTTTCACCTGGTCCCAGTGACCCACCTCAGGATGTGGGTCGACACTTTCACCGGGTCCCAGTGACCCACCTCAGGATGTGGGTCGACACGCTTTCACCGGGTCCCAGTGACCCACCCAGGATGTGGGTCCCAGTGACCCACCTCAGGATGTGGGTCGACACGCTTTCACCGGGTCCCAGTGACCCACCTCAGGATGTGGGTCGACACGCTTTCACCGGGTGACCCCCAGGAGTGACCCACCTCAGGATGTGGGTCGACACGCTTTCACCGGGTCCCAGTGACCCACCTCAGGATGTGGGTCTGGTCCCAGTGACCCACCTCGGGTCCACCGGGTCCCAGTGACCCACCTCAGGATGTGGGTCGACACGCTTTCACCGGGTCCCAGTGACCCACCTCAGGATGTGGGTCGACACGCTTTCACCGGGTCCCAGTGACCCACCTCAGGATGTGGGTCGACACGCTTTCACTGGGTCCCAGTGACCCACGCCAGGATGTGGGTCGACACGCTTTCACTGGGGTCCCAGTGACCCACGCCAGGATGTGGGTTGAGCGAGACAAAATGCTTGACGGCCGTTTGTGAGCTGATGCAATAACCTGCATGAAGGTTTCACTTCCGCAGGGAACATTTGTGTTTATTCAGTTTAGCCATATTTTTGTTGACTGAGACACAGCATGAGCCAGATTGCACACCAGGGATGTAGAAACATTTGCTCTAATCATTTGGGGCGACGGTTTAATCCAGAGAAGCTTGGATGGAAGTGTTTGTAACAAGCTGCTTCCGGGGCATTGATACACGCATCTGTCACCCAGGTCGACCCTGCTTTATCAGCAGTGTGAAATCACATAGCCGACCCGCATGACACCGGGTCCTGCCTGGGTAGGTTCTGACCCAGGTAGATCATGTCAGTGTGAAAAGGGCTTTAGTTTTAAATCCTAATCTATCAAACAAATCATTTTAACAGTGATGTCATTATCCAAATACCAAGAAGACAAGAGTGCTTGCATACATAAAGTTTTGTGTGATATTAATTATAAAATCACGTTCAGTAATAAAATGAGCTTAAGCGGGTTGACAAGATGAGAGAGTTTAGTTGCTGCCTGCTGTGTGGGATTACCAGGTGTGGAATCTGATCAGCAGGTAGGTGTGTTTCAGCAGGGCATCAGGTGTAACAAGGTTCCATTTATTCACCTCAGGGCTGCTGCAAAACCAAAGGCAACTGAGCCAGTCATCTTACTTAAAGGCCTGTGCATGAAATCATAAGGTAATTAAAATCTGTTTGCTTATACTCTCCCTGTCGTTCTGCACACTGTTGGCCCTTGTTAAAGATATCAAATGCAAAACTTGCCTCACTGGTTGAAGTAAAACATATAAATATTTTTAAACTAGCAAGAAATGACTTGGTTGCAGTAGCAGCAGTTACATTATTGTTTTAAGTTATTTTATTATGGTCAAACTTAACTCAATGGATCACATTTAGAAGCAAGCACAAAGGCAAAGACACAAAGAAGAGCAACCAGAATTATCCCGGGTTTAAAAGTAATGTCTTCTGCAGAATTGAATCTGTTCAGTCTTGAACAAAGAAGTTTATAGTGTTGAAATTGTTTTATTCATCAAAAAAGTCATTTTTATTCATATAGTACCAGTGCTTCTGACTTGGCAAGTATTTTGAACACCTTACGTAGGGAATACTTACCTTCAAATTAACAGGATTGCTTTTCTTTGTTTGTTTAACACTCCTTTAACAAACTACCTGTGGGGTTTCTAGGTGCAGCTCTGTGCAGAGATGCCATTGGCACTGGTTGTATCCTTTGGCGCTACTTGCATGTATTTGTAATGAATGCGTGCTCAGTAAGTACATAGTGAACATGTTATACTGAAACACCTGCCCAGTTTTGTGGGTTTCAAATATAAAACTGTAACTTCATAACAACAATGTTTGCTTGGTTTCTTAGAGCTTCCTAACTGTAATTAAATATATATATATATATATATATATATATATATATATATATATATATATATATATATAATCTACATTTGCCAGTTAGTCCTTCAGTTTGACCCCAAATTTTTAACAAAGTTAGGCACTTATAATTGAGACACATCACTATTGCATTATTTCTTCTGACACTGATTAAAGCACTGAATTGTACTGCTTTAGAATGAAACTGTCCCCTATAGATACCACAACTGACTCAGTGTTACTGAATAAGAAAGGTTACAGGTCCAGAGATTATTATGCAGTTAAATAAACTCTTAATGCAAAAGCTTTATTTTTACAGTTGGTTATTAGTTATCAACATTGAAAATTATGCCACTGCTTAAATTAGGTCTTTAAACATTGTTGAAATGGTTCTTGAAGGTCCTTTCAAAAGTCCTTGAAACACTGTGTGAACCCTTGTGTGCTTTTTGGAGTTGTGTGTGATTTAAATTGTTGTTTACAGACTGGCGCTCGATTGAGACTTGCTGTCAGCTAGGCTTGGTTGAGGGGAAGGGCAGCGAGTGGTTGGCTGTGCCAGTCCTCAATCAGCAGGTGGGCGGGTCACAACTTAGTGTCCGTCAGCATAAAAACATCCGGTGGGGATCGCTCTGGGCGACTGCAACGCCATGCCAGAGGGGAGCTGCGTATACTCAGGAGGAGAGGGTCCGCTCTGCAGGAACGACAGCTACGCAACCCTGAGACTGCAAGCGGTGCTTGTGAAGGCAATGAACAGCCAAGGCCGTATGAAGCAGTAGGAGTCGTTGTATGGATACCAGCTCATCAGTAGGTTAGTTTAGGGGATAGAGATCCCATGTGATGTATAGCGAGGGTTACGTAGTGTAGCCGGTTCCTGGAGCAGGACGCCTCGTTTATAAGGCTAGCGCTAGCCCTGTGTGGCACCTTTTATTTGTAGTTTTTGTACTGTGTTTTATTTTGTCCTATGATACCCTGTCACAACCGTGTATTTACGATTCATCAGGTTGATCCCTCTGGTAAAATGACAAATTGTAAGTGAATTAATTTCTTAATTTCATTTTCTACAAAGTCAAGTTCAGATTTGCTTCTGAAAGTGGTGCAAAATGTCTCGGAATGCATCTGAGAGCATTTGAGAGCACGTACATCCCCAGAGCTTCGGGGGGACTAGGCGCCCCCAGACACGTACAACCCCAGAGCTTCGGGGGGACTTGGCGCCCCCAGACATATACAACCCCAGAGCTTCGGGGGGACTAGGTGTCCCCAGACACGTACAACCCCAGGGGTACTAGGGCCCCCAGACCCAGACACATACAACCCCAGAGCTTCGGGGGGACTAGGCACCCCCAGACACGTACAACCCCAGAGCTTCGGGGGGACTTGGCGCCCCCAGACACATACAACCCCAGAGCTGGGGGACCAGGTGTCCCCAGACACGTACAACCCTAGAGCTTCGGGGGGACTTGGCGCCCCCAGACACATACAACCCCAGAGCTTCGGGGGGACTTGGCGCCCCCAGACATATACAACCCCAGAGCTTCGGGGGGGACTAGGTGTCCCCAGACACGTACAACCCCAGAGCTTCGGGGGGACTAGGCGCCTCCAGACACATACAACCCCAGAGCTTCGGGGGGACTAGGCGCCCCCAGACACGTGCAACCCCAGAGCTTTGGGGGGACTAGGTGTCCCCAGACACATACAACCCCAGAGCTTCGGGGGGGACTAGGTGTCCCCAGACACATACATCCCCAGAGCTTTAGAGCCTCAGGGCAGGAATATGTATAAAATCCACAGAGAAAAGCAGTTTGAGTTTTGTTTGTGTGTGTGTGTGTGTGTGTGAGTAAGTGAGTGCAGAGACATTTAACTGTGTGCTATGCTTTACCATACCTCTCTATTCTATGCAATGCCTGCCTATGCTTTACCATACCTCTCTCTTCTGTACAGTGCTTGCCTATGCTTTACCATACCTCTCTATTCTGTACAATGCTTGCCTATGCTTTACCATACCTCTCTATTCTGTACAATGCTTGCCTATGCTTTACCATACCTCTCTATTCTGTACAATGCTTGCCTATTCTTTTTACCATACCTCTCTATTCTGTACAATGCTTATGTTTTACCATACCTCTCTTCTATTCAGTGCTTGCCTATGCCATACCTCTCTATTCTGTACAGTGCTTGCCTATGTTTTACCATACCTCTCTATTCTGTACAGTGCTTGCCTATGTTTTACCATACCTCTCTATTCTGTACAATGCCTGCCTATGCTTTACCATACCTCTCTATTCTGTACAATGCCTGCCTATGCTTTACCATACCTCTCTATTCTGTACAATGCTTGCCTATGCTTTACCATACCTCTCTATTCTGTACAATGCTTGCCTATGCTTTACCATACCTCTCTATTCTGTACAATGCCTGCCTATGCTTTACCATAGCTCTCTATTCTGTACAATGCTTGACTATGCTTTACCATGCACTCACTGTGCTGTATTACACTCTGTTGTGCTTTCAGTGTGGGATGCTTTTATAAGGGATGGGCTGGGGTCAGTTCACCTCACCATGGTCAGGAGACTGACCAGTTAGTTGAGCAGAGACCAGCCTGCTGGGCCCTTCCTTGGTGCAGCCAGTGATCTTCAGCCCTCCTGATCTGTCAGTAGGGTGCAGTGAGGAGATCACATTCCCACTGGGAGCGAGCTGGAAGAATCAAACACAGTGTGGCAGTCAAGCTACTTGCAGTGATGGCTTTCATTTTGAAATTATTTTGTAAACAGGGTTACATTTGGTGTTGACGGTTGTATTCTGGGGGTTGTAAATGGACACAGTTGGTGCTGGCACGGCATTCTCTCACAGCCTGTTGTAAATGGACACAGCTGGTGCTGGCATGGCATTCTCTCACAGTCTGGTAAAATGGATTGCAAAGCATTCCTGCAGGATTACTCCTGATTGTCACAGAGATGAGTGGCCTGCACCTGCTCAGTGTAGCGGAGGGGAAGCTGCCTCGTCTGCTCAGGGTTTACACTCTTTAAGCTGAACTTTGACAGGGAAAGCGATCATTTACTGCTGTGACATCAGAGCAGTGACTGAGGGCTTTTTCATGGGCCAGCTGAAACCATCAATCAACTTTTGGTTTGCAAAAATAATACAAATAAAAAAAGATTTTGACACTGCTAAATAAAGCGTATTGTATTTCATTTGGATTCTTAATGAATTGTATTCCAGAAATACTTTGCAAAGAGAATGCGTTCCTCCTGTATTAGGTACACCCATGACTCCTGACATTTCTTTTGCAAGTGGAATAGAGACCTGTTGAGCTCAGTATTTTACTGCGGTTCCACAGCTGCTTGAAAGAATTAACCCCTCTCCCCCCACCCCTCGTCAGCATGCAGTCTCTGATTCTGGTATCACTTTTTAATACACTGCTGTCATTGAAATGTTGCATTGTCTAACCTTGGCAGTGTATTGTTGTGTGTCAGTGTTGAAACAGTATGAATGAGGCCTTTGTCTCTGTACAGCCTAACCTCTACCACACAGTGGTTTACATCATCAGTTTTCTATTCAAATTATATAGCTGCCTGTACACATGTAAAAAAAAGGTATGGAGCACTGCATGTTTAAATTAGACTGCTTTCTCTCATCCACTTAGGGCAGGCTTGAGGCATGGAGCCTGAACTGCTCCCTCCATCACCGCCTAAGAGAAAGGGTGCCCCATCCAGGCTAGAGCAGGCTGTAGATAGGCTCACCCTTACCTGTGCTGGCCTGTCTCCATTTCGTTCACTTGCATGGTAGACCCTCTGTTTCCTATTCTTCACATTGTTCTCCGTTACACCCCTGGAACTAATGCACATAATCATTAATCTGTACAAGTCTTTGCATTGATTGTTGGCATGCTATTGTTGGTTGGGTTTGGACTGGCGGTGAAGTGAATGGCGATGAAAGAGTTATATAGTGAATGTGTGCAGTGTGGCTCCGAGTGAACAAAGTCTCTTACAGGAGCTACGGGGCCCCTGAAAGAAATGATACTGCCCCCTTTCCTCTACATTATTCACAGTGGGGAATGTATTGGCACAAATGTTAGTCTATCTTACTGGAAACGTGCTTAAGTTGTGCTAACTTGTTTTCTAGACAGTCATTGTCATTGCAACTACATCTCTGTAAAAATCTTCTTTGCACACATTGGGGTGCATTCAATTCAGTCTGAAGAGACACAATACATGTTTGGCGTTTTTGACCCTGAAGTTATTAGCGTTTAATTTCAACACAGTATTGTAAATTGGTAAAGTCTATTAAAATGATTTACTGTGTTGACTTGTGTTCTCGAGATACATGTAAAAATGTAAGCGTGATGTACAGATGTATCGACAAGCGGACACCGCGATATATCCCCATCGCTGGGGATAGCAAGGTCTTTCCTCTAGTTTCTGGACTGGGTCTTGCAGGTTAATGATCTGTTAAAGCAAGGCACAGCCCGGGGTGGGATGAGTGTGGAATGTCTGTTTTGTTTCAGTGCTGATCCTGGAATGTTTGGAGAAGCACAGGTCAAAGGTTGCAGCATCATTATCCCCATTGTTCAGCTGTCCCTCTGCGTGATCGCAGTGCTCTGGAGTGTCTGCAACCACTGAACCTCATCCACAGGGATATCACTGTCAGCAGCACCGGCCCACGTGACAGGTCTGCATGTCTGGAGTAGGGATGTAAGATTCCTAATAATCATAATGACAAACCCTGCATTTCACAGCTGTTACTTTTTATGATGGAGCTACAACGTTTATGTGGGAGAGACTATGTGTATATGTAATAGTGTGTGTGAATCTACTGTGAGAGATTGGAGAGACACACGGAGGCTGTGATTGACACTAATGCGCACAGGATTTATGTACAAACAGAACAACCACGTGACAATACCAGCGATGGTAGAGCACGGGCACACATACAGCAGGTGGAGCACAAATAATACAGAGAAAAAGGCAAAACAAAACACAGTGGCTAAAACAGCTAAACAAAATAATAAAAGTTCACCAACAAGTGCCTCAGCGCTGCTCCCGCTGAAGGGAGGTCTCGCTGCAGGAGCCCTAACCCTAACCCTGACCCTAACCCTAACCCCTGACACACACTCAGATTAACAGGTGGGATGAAAATTCTCTAAACTAGTGAAGGGAATGAAGCTTCAGCGGGTTCAAACCTTCATGAACCAAATGAGGCAAACAGTGTCAGAAGCAAAGGTTCACTGGGTTCAGCTGAACCATTTCATATGACCTGTGAGCAGAGGCGGCTCCAGAAATAATTAATAGGGGGGGCTTAGCCTGTTGGGAGCGGAGCCAAGGAGAACATTGTGGGTTAATAAGCTCTGGCAACCCAGAGCAATGTCATGTTTGCTTCTGTAGCAGTTATTATCTCTGTAGTCATTATCATGACTGAGCAATAATATAAATACATACATTGCTTATGTAGCTGATCCTGTATATTGTGCTGTGTTCTTGTGAGTGTTTTATATGAGAAAGAACTTTAATCAACACATGCTAAGTTATGCCACACAAGGTACACACGGGCAGCAGTGTGGAGTAGTGGTTAGGGCTCTGGACTCTTGACCGGAGGGTTGTGGGTTCAATCCCCAGTGGGAGACACTGCTGTTGTACCCTTGAGCAAGGTACTTTACCTAGATTGCTCCAGTAATAACCCAACTGTATAAATGGGTAATTGTATGTAAAAATAATGTGATATCTGTAAAATGTGAAATAATGTATAATGTGATATGTTGTAACAATTGTAAGTCGCCCTGGATAAGGGCGTCTGCTAAGAAATAAATAATAATAATAATAATACACACGAGAAATACCAAGACAGCATTTGTTTTACAAGTGAATTCATTATATTACCTTCTTAAACCAAAATTAAATGAAGAACAAAGAACACACATGCTGTGTTAGTTGTGTTAGTGCTACCTTCATGCTGTCCCAATTTCAACTATTGTTTCTATTATCAACAAGTACAAGACTTGTGGTACTGTCACAACGCTCCCTCGGTCTGGAAGAAAGAAGGTTCTTTCACCAAGAATTGTGAGGAAGGTTAATAACAATCCGAGCTGCCAAAAATATTCAAAGTGAATTGGCTGCAAGTGGGACTGGGGTTTCCATTTCAACCATAGGTCGAGTATTGCATGGTGAAGGTCTCAGGCCAAGGAAAAAGCCACTCTTACGAAAACGTCACAAAATTGCTTAACGTTTGCAAAACGGCATTTGAATGATGGATATGAGTTCTGGTCAAAGGTTTTGTGGAGTGATGAAACACAAATCAAGCTATTTGGTCATGCTGATAGTCGTTATGTTTGGAGAAAGTCTGGTGAGGCGTACAAAGAAAAGAACACCATACCTACTGTCAAGCATGGAGGTGGTAATATCCTTCTATGGGACCGTTTTTCCTCTAATGGCACAGGAAATTTAGTTCCAATACATGGTAAAATGAATTCCATAGCATACCAAAAGATACTGGCCAATCATCTGAAGGTGCCTCAACTAGCTATTCATTTCATTGTCCTTGTCAGGGTAAGACTACTTTTGAATTAGCATTTTTTAAGTTTTGCAGAAAAATTGCTGAAATAAATAATTGTAGACATCTATTTCTTGTAACATTTTTTCCTCATCCACAAAAACAGAACTTTGGCTACAAAAGATTTTTACTAAAATTCTTTGTTTTCGAGAAATTTCGAGAAATTATAAATTTCCATTGGGGTATGTAAACTTTTGACTACAGCTCTATAAGGGAGGTGAGGAATGGATTGACATTAATGAGGAAGCTGAACCAATGCTGAGACCTTGTTCTGGTGAATCTGCTGGGGAAGCATATGTTTAATATGAAGTAAGAGCTTGAAAAATGCTTTCTCCCCGTTCTGAAAACTCCCCATGAGATCCCATTATAATTACAATGAATAAATCCCAGCCAGCAATGATCTTTAGCACAGTTTTTATTGATGTGACAGGCAGGCCCTGTCGCTGGTTCTTGCACGGATGTGTGCTGCTGGGAAGTGTAACAAGAGACTGTTGCTAGGCAACCAATTGAGCAGGTAGGCTCGCCTGGTGCCGAGCTGATCGGGAGGTCCTGATTGGCTGGGGGGCGTCTGCACCACAGCTAGAGGCGACTGCACCGCCATGCTACACAGAGGGACGCTTTGTTTACATTCAGGAGGAGAGCGTCCGCTCCGCAGGATAACTGCTAAGGAACCTTTCAAGTGCAAGATGGTGCCGTAAAGGCTCTGCTCAGCCAGGACTTCAGGACTTTGAGAGCAGCAGCAGTAGGTTAATTTAGGGGATGTTGATCCCAAATAGCATAGAGCGGGTTTTTGTAGTTAGTAGGTTCTTGGAGTGGGACATCTCTTTTAGTGAGGCTAGCGCTCGCCTTGTGTGGCAAACTTTTTTTATTTTTAGCTTTGTTTTGTTTTCTTAAGTCTGACACTGAGGCTACCATTGCTGGTACCCCAGTGTCAGCACTTGTGTTATTAAATCTGCACGCCTGTGCGGTGTGTCGACACCAGTGCTCTGTGTCTCCCTCAGTATTATTCAGTGACGACCCACACATGTAACACTTCCCCCCTGTTAAATATGGTGGCAGTGGTGGGCATCACTGGTCATGCTGAGCAGGATAGAGACAGAGCAGTTGGCTGCTGAGGGAGTGTGGCAATGTGCCCCGCCCCTGTGTGCATATTATGTGTTGTATGTTGCGTGCGTGTGTTAATGTTGGTGTATAGAGATTGGTACACGGGATATAAACGGGTCTGTGTTTCACGTGTGATTTAAATTGTATATTTGTATTTAGGCACGAGGAGGGCACAAATCACTTCACGTGCTGGTTAAAGGTAGTATGTGAGCACGGGGTTGCACAGAATTAATTCACGTGCTGGGATTCAAGTGAATAATTAATTAGTAATTGAATCCCAGCACAACAGTATATAGATGCCGTTTTTTTCACTCGGGGTTGGGTGTTCGGTGAGTGGAGAACGGGAGAGAGAGAAGGAGTAAGTAAAAATAAGCGTAAAGATAAGTGTTATCTGCTCACCGTGTTTGTTTGTCTGTCTAGTCCGTTTTGTTCGTCTATTTTGGCCTCAAGTGCCATGCCCTGTGTTTTGTCTGTTCAAACCTTTTATTTTCTGTTCTGTTTATTAAATGCTGAGCGAAAGCATTCGCTCAGCTTCACCAAACCACACCTCTCTGTCTGTTTATTTCCTGCTTCTGGTCTGACGCCACCCACTCCGGCCGTCTTTGTGACACGTGGTGTCCTGCGTGGGATCTACAGCGCCGCCAGGACTCAGGCCAGAGCAGGAACCGCATTTTGGATAAAAAAAAAAAAAAAAAAAAAGAAAAAAAAAAAATGGCAGAAGACGCCATCAAAGTGCGGGACTGGATCCTGGAGAATGCTGGGCTGGAGGCCCAGTCTATACCAGTAGCCGTCCGGTTCCTCGGTTTATGGACAGAGAGCGATGGGAGGTATGAGAGGGAACAGACCGTAAGCACCTGGGAAGAAGGTGGGGTTGGTCCTCAGCTACCTGGAGGCAGTTATAAGTGGAACAGCAGCCCAGGTAGCAGGTCCACCAACAGAGGAAGAATGCCTGCTGTCCCTGTCTCCACCAGCAGAGGAAGAATGCCTGCTGATTTTGTCTCCACAGCCCGGCGGGAGGAGCCTGGCGTCCACAGCCCAAGCGGGAGGAGCCTGGCGTCCACAGCCCGAACGGGAGGAGCCTGAGCATCCACAGCCCGGGAGGAGCCTGGCGTCCACAGCCCAAGCGGGAGGAGCCCGGCGTCCACAGCCCAGCGGGAGGGCCCGAGCGTCCCACGCCTGAGTGGGAGCCCGAACGTCCTACGCCTGAGTGGGAGGGCCGAACGTCCCCACGCCTGGTGGGAGGGCCCGAACGTCCCACGCCTGGTGGGAGGAGCCCGAACGCCCCACGCCTGAGTGGGAGGGCCCGAGCGTCCCCACGCCTGAGTGGGGAGCCCGGAGCGTCCTACGCCTGAGTGGGGGAGCCCGAACGTCCACAGCCCAGGGGGGGGGGGTCCACAGCCCAAAAGGGAGGGTCGTCCACAGCCCAAAAGGGAGGAGTCGGTGCGTCCACAGCCCAAAAGGGAGGAGTCGGTGCGTCCACAGCCCGAAGAGAGGGAAGTCGGGCGTCCACAGCCCTAGGACCCAAGCTGCCAGCAGAGGAGAATACCTGCTGGTTCCACCTCCACCAGCAGAATAACAATGCCTGCTGTCCCCATCTACACCAGCAGAGGAAGCATGCCTGTTGGTGCACCTGCTGCTGCCATCCGAGAGCTAAAGGGGAGGAGCCATCGCTGCCGTCCCAAGAGCCAGAAGGGGAGGAATTGCAGGCTCAACCCCTGAATTTTTCTGGGGAGAAGGGCAGGATGCTGGTGTCCCCTAGCAGCCTCTATTTATGCTGCTGAAGGGAGCACGGCGCACACCAGCCCAGCCGCCACAGCAGAGGGAGCCAGCACCGCCACAGCCTCCCTCTGAGTGGCCAGCATCAGCCCCATGGCCTCTGCCTCCACCGCAAGGAGCAGAGCAGCAGGAGCTGCCTCTGCCTCCGCCACCTCCACCGCTTCCTCCACTAGGAGCAGAGGAGCAGGAGCTGCCTCTGCCTCCACCACCGCCAGGAGCAGAGGAGCAGGAGCTGCCTCTGCCTCCGCCACCACCACCGCCAGGAGCAGAGGAGCAGGAGCTGCCTCTGCCTCCACCACCGCCAGAAGCAGAACAGCAGGAGCTGTCTCTGCTTCCCGTACCTCCACCACAGGGAGTACGGTGGCGGAGCCCCAGAAAGGGGAGCTGTCGGCCACGAAGAAGGGGGGAGGAGGTCTGGAGACCACCAACCCCAGCAGCAGAGCTGCCGGAGATCGTGGGGAGGTCCGAGACCTGCTCCCACTGCAGCAGTTTTCGCTGCCGGAGATCGTGGGGAGGTCAGGAGACCTGCTCCCACTGCAGCTTCTTTGCTGCTGGAAGTACTGTGGTCGGAGCCCCACCAAAGGGAGCTACGGCTACAAAGACAGGGGAGAGGTCAGGAGACCACTTTCCCCAGCAGCAGTTTCGCTGCAGGAATGGACCAGCATGCTGTCAGCCGTGCCACTACCGGCAGGGGTGCTGACAGCATGGCCAGCCATGGGCCCACTGAAGCCTCCCTTCCCAGCCCGAGACTTTGTCCTGGACTGCTGGATTTTTAAGGGGAGGTGGCCGTTGAGGCCATGTGTGCTTTGCACGGGGGTATATGTGGCAATCTGCCCCGCCCCTGTGTGCATATTATGTGTTGTATGTTGCGTGCGTGTGTTAATGTTGGTGTATAGAGATTGGTACACGGGATATAAACGGGTCTGTGTTTCACGTGTGATTTAAATTGTATATTTGTATTTAGGCACGAGGAGGGCACAAATCACTTCACGTGCTGGTTAAAGGTAGTATGTGAGCACGGGGTTGCACAGAATTAATTCACGTGCTGGGATTCAAGTGAATAATTAATTAGTAATTGAATCCCAGCACAACAGTATATATAGATGCACGTTTCTTTCACTCGGGGTTGGGTGTTCGGTGAGTGGAGAACGGGAGAGAGAGAAGGAGTAAGTAAAAATAAGCGTAAAGATAAGTGTTATCTGCTCACCGTTTTTGTTTGTCTGTCTAGTCCGTTTTGTTCGTCTATTTATTTTGGCCTCAAGTGCCGTGCCCTGTGTTTTGTCTGTTCAAACCTTTTATTTTCTGTTCTGTTTTTAAATGCTGAGCGAAAGCATTCGCTCAGCTTCACCAAACCACACCTCTCTGTCTGTTTATTTCCTGCTTCTGGTCTGACGCCACCCACTCCGGCCGTCTTTGTGACAGGGAGCAACTGAAGGTGTGGACGAGGCATATAGAGAGGCAGGAGCTGCCGTCCCGACAGCCTGAAGAGGAGGAGCTACCGTCCCGACATCCTGAGGAGGAGGAGCTGCCGTCCCGACAGCCTGAAGAGGAGGAGCTACCGTCCCGACAGCCTGAGGAGGAGGAGCTGCCGTCCCGACAGCCTGAAGTGGAGCTACCGTCCGACAGCCTGAAGAGGAGGAGCTACCATCCCGACAGCCTGAAGAGGAGGAGCTACCGTCTGGACAGGCTGAAGAGGAGGAGCTACCGTCCGACAGCCTGAGGAGGAGGAGCTACCATCCTGACAGCCTGAAGAGGAGGAGCTACCATCCTGACAGCCTGAAGAGGAGGAGCTACCGTCTGGACAGGCTGAAGATGAGGAGCTACCGTCCGACAGCCTGAGGAGGAGGAGCTGCCGTCCCGACAGCCTGAAGTGGAGCTACCGTCCGACAGCCTGAGGAGGAGGAGCTACCATCCTGACAGCCTGAAGAGGAGGAGCTACCGTCTGGACAGGCTGAAGAGGAGGAGCTACCGTCCGACAGCCTGAGGAGGAGGAGCTGCCGTCCCGACAGCCTGAAGTGGAGCTACCGTCCGACAGCCTGAGGAGGAGGAGCTACCATCCGACAGCCTGAAGAGGAGGAGCTACTGTCCCGACAGCCTGAGGATGAGGAGCTACCGTCCGACAGCCTGAAGAGGAGGAGCTACTGTCCTGACAGGCTGAAGAGGAGGAGCTACCATCCGACAGCCTGAAGAGGAGGAGCTACCATCCGTCAGTCTGAGGAGGAGGAGCTACTGTCCGGACAGGCTGAAGAGGAGGAGCTACCGTCCCGACAGCCTGAGGAGGAGGAGCTGCCGTCCTCACAGCCTGAGGAGGAGGAGCTACCGTCCGACAGCCTGAGGAGGAGGAACTGCTGTCCCGACAGCCTGAGGAGGAGGAGCTACCGTCCCAGAGAGCGAGGAAGGAGATAAGCGATGTGTTTCTATGGCAGAGGAGTCAAGGAGAGCTCCACCACAGCCCCGACCACACCCCTGCACTCCAATCCAGTGCCTTTGGGTCACCCTATTGTGATTAAACACTACATCACTATATTACAATAAATTTTCGTGAAAATGAACTTAGACAAATTCAGTAGTCACCTATTGCAAATTATTTCTTATAACATGAATTCACTGAACACAAGTTCATGTTAGTGCTAATTATTAGCCCACCCATGGAATAACGTTTTGAATAAAACAAATCGTTGAGTCAGTGCAGTGATATTGGGAAATGTATTAACTTGCATCCAGATTAGTGCCTCTGTTCTGTATTTTTGTGCTGTTCTGGGACTACTGATACTGTGATACTTTTCGAATTGTCATCGTGCTCACGCATCAATACCATTTCCATGAAGCAGCACAAAAACTTGCACTGTCCTTGAAGACAAAAGTGAAGGTACTGGAAGCGATGGATAATGCACCACCATACATGAAAAATAATCAAATCAAAACCTTTTTTAATCCAGATGAGTCAATTAAGAAAAAATTCTCATTTACAATGACAACCTGGCAAGAGGCTGACACCACCACAGCAAACAACAAATTCAATTAGGAATAAAAAACACATAATCAATCATAAAACATCAAACTCAGCAGCAGCTTAGAAGGTACAGATATCAGTCAGCAATGAGTCGACCCTGCAGCTGCAAGCAGCCTCAGATATGAACCGTTCAAATTTGAACGTTTGTTGAATCTTATTCCAGTCATTGGCTGCTGCAAACTGAAATGAGTGACGACCAAAAACTGTTGCTACCTTGTATGGGAACAAGCAGTTTAATACAATGACTGGATCTTAAGTTGTGCAATGAAGAGAGCTCCAGTAAACTACACAGAAGCAGGCGTTTCTCCAGAAGATGCTGCTGCAGATTTCAACATTCCCACAAACACTTTGTTAACCATTCTGAAAAACTGGGGTAATAATACAGGCATATGAACACACTGTGGATGCAGGTCGTCAATGTTTCTGATTTGCTCAATACCCTGATGTTGAGGACGCATTGCTTTTGTGTTTTAAAATCCCTGTGATCAGAATGGGACATTTCAAGTGCAGTTCATTTGCAATGTATACTTTTTAAAAGTTACTTACAACTGTATTTTCAAATTTGAAATTTGTAACTTCAGTACAAAATAACAGCATGCATTTGGCTTAGACTCCTGATAATACGAATTAATGATCATTTTCTTTGCTGGTCCCGTGACATTCATATTAATGAGAGTTGACTGTATATAAACAAATCTCTTGTTTTGCAAACACTGTATTCCTGTGGCAGTGAGGGCTGCAGGGTGATGTCAGACCAGGGGAACAGTACACAAACAAAGGTACATACGGGGCTGAAATGACCACAGCCGTATGTTTACTAAATTATAAAACAAAACAGTTTAACACACAATAAACAAAAGGGCACATGGGCCAAAGTAACAAACACAAACTATAATTCTTTTATAAAAACGAGTACCTTAGTTCGCTTCGTGGTAGCATCTGCTCTCGCTCTTATCTCCTCTAACATTCTCTCTCTATGAGCCTGGAGTGGGTCTTTTGTTCTGTGGCTGGAGCCCTAATTACCTATTAAACAGTTACCTTATTAAGGCTCCAGCCACATTCCCATGAGCTACTCGGGATGGGGATTTAACTCCATCCATGCCAACCACACCTTCAAGAACGGCCTTTTCACCGGTCTAAAACAATAAATAACAATGACGGACGGCTTTCGTCCGTCCGCACACAAACACATAATATTATAATAATAACAACAATACAAATAATATAAATGAACATACATACATAAATAAATATCCACAAGGAAGGGCACCCCGTCACAATTCCCTTTCCCTCCCCTGCATGAATACATGTGCCACACTTTAGAGCTGTGAGCGTACAGTATAGAACACCGCTCGTCTGAGTGTGATACAGCTGGATGATGATTGTTGAGTGTACTGTATAGAGAACCGCTCATCTGAGTGTGATACAGCTGGATGATGATTGTTTTAGTGCATCAGGGGTGTATTGAAGCTGTCTTTCTGTCCGTCTGTCTAATAATAGCATAGCAAAGTGTAATAAAGCACAGTGAACGCATAGAGAAGTGTAGTAAAGAATGGTAAAAAGTTGTAAAAGTTTGATCTGAAGACATTGAAAAAGAAAAAGACTTCCATAAAAAAATAGTGATTGAATGAATTCAGTTTCTTTTAGAATTTGTTATTTTTATTTTGCACTATTGAGTGTTTTTCCACTTCCCAATGGTACGCTCTTCGAGAGGGTGCAATGGTGTGGTTCTCTGGTCACTACACAGAGTGTAGCTGGTGCAGGCACACAGCTGCGTCTCCCCTGCACAGGGAGTCCATGCCTGGGTGTTTTATTGCACACACATGAATTGAAGAGCCAAGTTTGAGAGAGCAGAGCGGAGACTGAAGTAGAGCCTGCTTCTCATCTGTCACACCACTGGTGAGGGAGGGACGGAGGGAGGGGGCAGCGAGAGACCTTTACCCCAGTCAGTGAGTTTATAGAGCAAAGAGCACTCCCAGAACGGGATGACTTTCGGGAAACGAGGACCCTTAACTGTTTAGTGCCTGCCAGTGCTCACAATGCACTGATCTTGTCCTGCTGTCTGTCTGTCACATTCTACATGGTGGAAACAATGCCTTGAATACTACTACGACTACTACTACTACTACTACTACTACTACTACTAATAATAATAATAAGTATCTTTATTTTTAATATAGTGCCTTTCACAATACAAAAAAAAACCCCACATAGAACAGTAAAACAAGGCAGATAACAAAAGGAACATCATTTTAGCATAAAAACACTACATTATAAAAGTGTGTTTTTCATCTTGTTGTAAAAGCAGTGACACTTGGTGCTTCCCTTACAGAGCTAGGCAGATCATTCCAGAGTTTTGCGGCCCTATAACTGAATGCTCTACCACCTGTGTTTTTTTTGTAATTTGTAGGACAGTAAGCAACCTGGCATTCTGTGATCTGAGTGGCGTCTAGGAATATATAGGGCAGCAGTGTGGAGTAGTGGTTAGGGCTCTGGACTCTTGACCGGAGGGTTGTGGGTTCAATCCCCAGTGGGGGACACTGCTGTTGTACCCTTGAGCAAGGTACTTTACCTAGATTGCTCCAGTAAAAACCCAACTGTATAAATGGGTAATTGTATGTAAAAATAATGTGATATCTGTATAATGTGAAATAATGTATAATGTGATATCTTGTAACAATTGTAAGTCGCCCTGGATAAGGGCGTCTGCTAAGAAATAAATAATAATAATAATAATAATAATAATAATGGATTAAAAGATCATTTAAATACGATGGTGCAAGGCCATTTAATGCCTTATTAGTTAAAAGCAACACCTTAAAATCTATCCTGAATGGGACTGGAAGCCAGTGCAGAGATGCTAGCACAGCAGTAATGTGATCTCGTCTCTTGGTCCCAGTTAAAATTCTAGCTGCAGCATTTTGTATAAGTTGAAGTTGGGATATAACATGACTATGAGTACCAGAGAACAGAACATAACCAATTCTAGAAGATACAAAAGCATGCATCAGTCTCTCAGTATCTGAGTGGGTAAGCATACTTCTCAATTTGGTGATATTTCTTAGATGATAAAAAATACATTTTAGTAATATTCCTGATGTGTGTCTCAAAAGAAAGATTTGGGTTGAAGATCACACCCAGATTTCTCATTTCATCTGCAAGTTCATAAGAGAAGCAACCAAGGAGTATATCAGACACGTTACTTTGTTTATTCTGAGACCCCAGAACGATCACTTCTGTTTTATCTGAGTACATGTGATGATTCCAATGGACTACTTATATGAAAAGAAAAAATAAATGAGATAACTATAAAAACACACATTCTTCATTCAAGAACCATTTAGTGAACTACAATGAGCTATGTTGTGCTTTTGTGTATTGTGTATGATAGTTCACCGAACGCACCACAATGCTTCCACCCCAGAATCATCGCTTCTGTTTTATCTGACTTTAGCATTAAAAAGTTTTCAAGCATCCATTTTTTTATGTCAGCAAGACAGGTGCTCAAAATATTTAGAGCCGAGGTGTCTCCCTGTTTCAGGGATAGATATAGCTGTGTATCATCAGTGTAATAATGAGAATGAGCCCCATAGCGCATGTAACCTTTGACAACACCCCTAGCCCCGTAAAGCCCTTAATTCTATAATCAGATTAGGGCTATTTTTTTCAATGTTAAAAATTGCTTATTTCATTTCACAGTCTAAAAATAGGTACTGTAAAGACATCAATATTTGTGAGCCTTTTATTAGTTTTTCGCGTATGAAAAAATGCAAACAATTTTGGGATGAAATCTAATTCCACGTCGTATATTGCAACAGGTCGCCAACATTTCTGGAGCAAAATAGGTTTTATGGGTGTGAGTCGCTAAATATTTTGGTCGCAAATATTTATGGCTTTACAGTACTTTACGATTAAACATAAGAACATAAGAAGATAAGAAAGTTTACAAAGGAGAGGAGGCCATTCAGCCCATCTTGCTCGTTTGGTTTTTAGTAGCTCATTGATCCCAGAATCAGCTTCTTGAAGGATCCCAGGGTGTCAGCTTCAACAACATTACTGGGGAGTTGGTTCCAGACCCTCACAATTCTCTGTGTAAAAAAGTGCCTCATATTTTCTGTTCTGAATGCCCCTTTATTTAATCTCCATTTGTGACCCCTGGTCCTTGTTTCTTTTTTCAGGTCGAAAAAGTCCCCTGGGTCGACATTTGAATGCTTGAATCAGATCACCGCGTAGTCTTCTTTGTTCAAGACTGAATAGATTCAATTATTTTAGCCTGTCTGCATAAACATAATATTTATTAAAGCAGAAAAAAACAGCGTCACATTCAAGATGTATCATTTTCTGTAGAGTTATTATACAACAAATCTTCCTAAATATTTAAATACTTACCTGAAAAACAGTAAATGCTAAATTGTAGAATATTTTGTTTTTACGTCCACCTTTTAAACACATTCTATTTTCAGCATCAGTGAATTATCAAACAAAATAAAAACATAAATAATGTAAATGTTAAGATAACAACAGTCACCTTCTTGTAATGGACAGAGCGATCTTTAGAAGAAATATTTCCGATCTTCAATGCAGCTGGTGTCTGTTTCGTTGAAGACATTTTAAAGAAATCGTGCAGCTCTGTGCAGTGTGTGTTCAATCATTTACCAGAAGCAAACTAAACCGACTGCCAGGTTCCTAATGCAGTGTAACAGATCAATAAGCAAACAATTGCTGTGTTTGTGTTTAAGTGATAATAATATGTATATTTACACTACGTTTCAGAAATGGGTGCATTTCACAGAAATTGTGAAATCTGTGATAACCGTGAAAAAAATACAGCCTTACCAATAACCTGTTGATTTCATACAGATCATTGATCTTCATATCCTACTTCTTTACAGATATTGATCCTGCAGCAGATTAATGCAGCCTGCGGTTATGAGGACCCTTTGTATGCGAGTGTGCGTGTGTGGTGTGTCAGTGTGTGTCAGTGTGTGTGTGTCAGTGTGTGTGTTTCTGTGCGTGTGTGTGTGTGTGTGAGTGTGTGTGTGTGTGTGTTTGCGTGTGTGCATGTGTCAGTGTGTGTGTGTGTGTGTGTGTGTGTACATGTGTCAGTGTGTGTGTGTGTGTGTGTGTGTGTGTGTGTGTGTGTGTGTGTGCATGCTCTGTTTTATCCCATCAATATCCATGTGACACCACTGATACCTGTTGCACACAAACATAGATGTCAAATGCACCTTCTTAAGCACTCACAAGCTGACAGAATTAAGCACTGAGTTTGTTAGGTTTAGGGTTGGGTACTGATATCTTTATTATTTTACCAATCCTTGAGAAACGGAGACATATTCAACCTAGTTAACATGGCTTTGCCATCCTTGTGAGTGCTTTACCGTGTTTTCACTGCACTCTGCTGTGCGTTTACAATGGTGTACTGGGTGTTACACATAAGAGCAGCTGAATGATCTCAAACTTTGTCAAGTTGGGTCTTTAAGGATCCAAATGATTTTTGTGTTGCGCTTAAAGTGCTGGTTGGGGTAAAGTTTGTGAACCCTTTGAAGTTTTTAAAGACTGCATGCAGGTGTTGGGGTATGTCCTAAGATTTTGACTCCCAGTCGTAGTGTGTGGAATAGCTCCCTGGGGTCAGGAATATCTAGCCTTGAACAGCCTAACTAACAAGCGTGTCAGTGCCATTCACCCCCATTGCCACGGCTGCAAATCACAAGGTCAGAGCATCAGTAACCTGAGAAACAAGATCCCCGTGACCTACAGCCAGCACATGGAAAGCATTAGTTTGACATACAGGCATCTATAATCCCTCATTGACTCAGATGTTCTCAACACACTCTGCTAAGGAATGTCCACACTCAATTTCCATTGCAATTGAAAAACCCTCCTCTCTGTAAAAACATAATTGAAATACAGACAGATTCTGAAACTCTTAATAGCGTGTGCTGGTTATTCCTCGGGTCAGCAAAAGCAACACGGGAGGAGGGAGGGATTTTTCTTGTAGAGCTCCTAAATTATGGAATGATCTGCCTTCATTTCTCAGTAGTTGTTATTTAAATGGTCTGACTGCTAAAGACCAGGCCAGATTCTGAAACTCTTCATAGCGCTGCTAAAGACCAGGCCAGATTCTGTAACTCTTCCTAGCGCGTGCTAAAGACCAGGCCAGATTCTGAAACTCTTCCTAGCGCTGCTAAAGACCAGGCCAGATTCTGTAACTCTGCCTAGCGCTGCTAAAGACCAGGCCAAATTCTGAAACTCTTCCTAGCGCTGCTAAACACCAGGGCAGATTCTGTAACTCTTCCTAGCGCTGCTAAAGACCAGGCCAGATTCTGTAACTCTTCCTAACGCTGCTAAAGACCAGGCCAGATTCTGTAACTCTTCCTAGCGCGTGCTAAAGACCAGGCCAAATTCTGAAACTCTTCCTAGCGCGTGCTAAAGACCAGGTCAGATTCTGCAACTCTTACTAGCGCGTGCTGAAGACCAGGCCAGATTCTGAAACTCTTCATAGCGCTGCTAAAGACCAGGCCAGATTCTGTAACTCTTCCTAGCGCTGCTAAAGACCAGGCCAGATTCTGAAACTCTTCATAGCGTTGCTAAAGACCAGGCCAGATTCTGAAACTCTTCATAGCGCTGCTAAAGACCAGGCCAGATTCTGAAACTCTTGCTAGCGCATGCTAAAGACCAGGCCAGATTCTGTAACTCTTCCTAGCGCTGCTAAAGACCAGGCCAGATTCTGAAACTCTTCATAGCGCTGCTAAAGACCAGGCCAGATTCTGTAACTCTTCCTAGCGCATGCTAAAGACCAGGCCAGATTCTGAAACTCTTCCTAGCGCTGCTAAAGACCAGGCCAAATTGTGAAACTCTTCCTAGCGCATGCTAAAGACCAGGCCAGATATTGAAACTCTTCATAGCGCTGCTAAAGACCAGGCCAGATTCTGTAACTCTTCCTAGTGCTGCTAAAGACCAGGCCAGATTCGGTACCTCTTCCTAGCGCCTGCTAAAGACCAGGCCAGATTCTGCAACTCTTCCTAGCGCTGCTAAAGACCAGGCCAGATTCTGAAACTCTTCCCAGCGCCTGCTAAAGACCTGGCCAGATTCTGAAACTCTTCCTAGCGCTGCTAAAAACCAGGCCAGATTCTGTAACTCCTCCTAGCGCTGCTAAAGACCAGGCCAGATTCTGTAACTCTTCCTAGCGCTGGTAAAGACCAGGCCAGATTCTGTAACTCTTCATAGCGCTGCTAAAGACCAGGCCAGATTCTGTAACTTTTCATAGCGCTGCTAAAGACCAGGCCAGATTCTGAAACTCTTCATAGCGTTGCTAAAGACCAGGCCAGATTCTGTAACTCTTCCTAGCGCGTGCTAAAGACGAGGCCAAATTCTGCAACTCTTCCTAGGGCGTGCTAAAGACCAGGTCAGATTCTGCAACTCTTACTAGCGCGTGCTAAAGACCAGGCCAGATTCTGAAACTCTTCCTAGCGCTGCTAAAGACCAGGCCAAATTCTGAAACTCTTCCTAGCGCATGCTAAAGACCAGGCCAGATATTGAAACTCTTCATAGCGCTGCTAAAGACCAGGCCAGATTCTGTAACTCTTCCTAGTGCTGCTAAAGACCAGGCCAGATTCTGTAACTCTTCCTAGCGCTGCTAAAGACCAGGCCAGATTCTGCAACTCTTCCTAGCAAGTGCTAAAGACCAGGCCAGATTCTGAAACTCTTCCCAGCGCCTGCTAAAGACCTGGCCAGATTCTGAAACTCTTCCTAGCGCTGCTAAAGACCAGGCCAGATTCTGTAACTCTTCCTAGCGCTGCTAAAGACCAGGCCAGATTCTGTAACTCTTCCTAGCGCTGCTAAAGACCAGGCCAGATTCTGTAACTCTTCATAGAGCTGCTAAAGACCAGGCCAGATTCTGTAACTCTTCATAGCGCTGCTAAAGACCAGGCCAGATTCTGAAACTCTTCATAGCGCTGCTAAAGACCAGGCCAGATTCTGTAACTCTTCCTAGTGCTGCTAAAGACCAGGCCAGATTCTGAAACTCTTCCTAGCGCTGCTAAAGACCAGGCCAGATTCTGTAACTCTTCCTAGCAGCTGCTAAAGACCAGGCCAGATTCTGAAACTCTTCCTAGCGCTGCTAAAGACCAGGCCAGATTCTGAAACTCTTCATAGCGCTGCTAAAGACCAGGCCAGATTCTGTAACTCTTCATAGCGCTGCTAAAGACCAGGCCAGATTCTGAAACTCTTTCATAGCTGCTGAAAAAGACCAGGCCAGATTCTGAAACTCTTCATAGCGCTGCTAAAGACCAGGCCAGATTCTGAAACTCTTTCATAGCGCTGCTAAAGACCAGGCCAGATTCTGAAACTCTTCCTTGCTAAAGACCAGGCCAGATTCTGAAACTCTTCCTAGCGCTGCTAAAGACCAGGCCAGATTCTGAAACTCTTCATAGCGCTGCTAAAGACCAGGCCAGATTCTGAAACTCTTCCTAGCGCTGCTAAAGACCAGGCCAGATTCTGAAACTCTTCCTAGCGCTGCTAAAGACCAGGCCAGATTCTGAAACTCTTCCTAGCGCTGCTAAAGACCAGGCCAGATTCTGAAACTCTTCATAGCGCTGCTAAAGACCAGGCCAGATTCTGAAACTCTTCCTAGCGCTGCTAAAGACCAGGCCAGATTCTGAAACTCTTCATAGCGCTGCTAAAGACCAGGCCAGATTCTGAAACTCTTCCTAGCGCTGCTAAAGACCAGGCCAGATTCTGTAACTCTTCCTAGCGCTGCTAAAGACCAGGCCAGATTCTGAAACTCTTCATAGCGCTGCTAAAGACCAGGCCAGATTCTGTAACTCTTCATAGCGCTGCTAAAGACCAGGCCAGATTCTGAAACTCTTCATAGCGCTGCTAAAGACCAGGCCAGATTCTGAAACTCTTCATAGCGTTGCTAAAGACCAGGCCAGATTCTGTAACTCTTCCTAGCGCTGCTAAAGACCAGGCCAGATTCTGAAACTCTTCCTAGCGCGTGCTAAAGACCAGGCCAGATTCTGAAACTCTTCCTAGCGCGTGCTAAAGACCAGGCCAGATTCTGAAACTCTTCCTAGCGCTGCTAAAGACCAGGCCAAATTCTGAAACTCTTCCTAGCGCATGCTAAAGACCAGGCCAGATTTTGAAACTCTTCATAGCGCTGCTAAAGACCAGGCCAGATTCTGTAACTCTTCCTAGTGCTGCTAAAGACCAGGCCAGATTCGGTACCTCTTCCTAGCGCCTGCTAAAGACCAGGCCAGATTCTGCAACTCTTCCTAGCAAGTGCTAAAGACCAGGCCAGATTCTGAAACTCTTCCCAGCGCCTGCTAAAGACCAGGCCAGATTCTGAAACTCTTCCTAGCGCTGCTAAAGACCAGGCCAGATTCTGTAACTCTTCCTAGCGCTGCTAAAGACCAGGCCAGATTCTGAAACTCTTCCTAGCGCTGCTAAAGACCAGGCCAGATTCTGAAACTCTTCATAGCGCTGCTAAAGACCAGGCCAGATTCTGTAACTCTTCATAGCGCTGCTAAAGACCAGGCCAGATTCTGAAACTCTTCATAGCGCTGCTAAAGACCAGGCCAGATTCTGTAACTCTTCCTAGCGCTGCTAAAGACCAGGCCAGATTCTGAAACTCTTCATAGCGCTGCTAAAGACCAGGCCAGATTCTGTAACTCTTCCTAGTGCTGCTAAAGACCAGGCCAGATTCTGAAACTCTTCCTAAGCGCTGCTAAAGACCAGGCCAGATTCTGTAACTCTTCCTAAGCGCTGCTAAAGACCAGGCCAGATTCTGTAACTCTTCCTAGCGCTGCTGCTAAAGACCAGGCCAGATTCTGAAACTCTTCATAGCGCTGCTAAAGACCAGGCCAGATTCTGAAACTCTTCATAGCGCTGCTAAAGACCAGGCCAGATTCTGAAACTCTTCCTAGCGCTGCTAAAGACCAGGCCAGATTCTGTAACTCTTCCTAGCGCTGCTAAAGACCAGGCCAGATTCTGAAACTCTTCCCAGCGCTGCTAAAGACCAGGCCAGATTCTGAAACTCTTCCTAGCGCTGCTAAAGACCAGGCCAGATTCTGTAACTCTTCCTAGCGCTGCTAAAGACCAGGCCAGATTCTGTAACTCTTCCTAGCGCTGCTAAAGACCAGGCCAGATTCTGTAACTCTTCATAGAGCTGCTAAAGACCAGGCCAGATTCTGAAACTCTTCATAGCGCTGCTAAAGACCAGGCCAGATTCTGAAACTCTTCATAGCGCTGCTAAAGACCAGGCCAGATTCTGTAACTCTTCCTAGTGCTGCTAAAGACCAGGCCAGATTCTGAAACTCTTCCTAGCGCTGCTAAAGACCAGGCCAGATTCTGTAACTCTTCCTAGCGCTGCTAAAGACCAGGCCAGATTCTGAAACTCTTCCTAGCGCTGCTAAAGACCAGGCCAGATTCTGAAACTCTTCATAGTGCTGCTAAAGACCAGGCCAGATTCTGTAACTCTTCATAGCGCTGCTAAAGACCAGGCCAGATTCTGAAACTCTTCATAGCGCTGCTAAAGACCAGGCCAGATTCTGAAACTCTTCCTAGCGCTGCTAAAGACCAGGCCAGATTCTGAAACTCTTCATAGCGCTGCTAAAGACCAGGCCAGATTCTGTAACTCTTCCTAGCGCGTGCTAAAGACCAGGCCAGATTCTGAAACTCTTCCTAGCGCGTGCTAAAGACCAGGCCAGATTCTGCAACTCTTCCTAGCGCGTGCTAAAGACCAGGCCAGATTCTGAAACTCTTCCTAGCGCTGCTAAAGACCAGGCCAGATTCTGAAACTCTTCCTAGCGCTGCTAAAGACCAGGCCAGATTCTGTAACTCTTCCTAGCGCTGCTAAAGACCAGGCCAGATTCTGTAACTCTTCCTAGCGCTGCTAAAGACCAGGCCAGATTCTGAAACTCTTCATAGCGCTGCTAAAGACCAGGCCAGATTCTGAAACTCTTCATAGCGCTGCTAAAGACCAGGCCAGATTCTGAAACTCTTCATAGCGTTGCTAAAGACCAGGCCAGATTCTGTAACTCTCTTGCTAAAGACCAGGCCAGATTCTGAAACTCTTCCTAGGCGCTGCTAAAGACCAGGCCAGATTCTGAAACTCTTCTAGCGCTGCTAAAGACCAGGCCAGATTCTGAAACTCTTCCTAGCGCTGCTAAAGACCAGGCCAGATTCTGAAACTCTTCCTAGCGCTGCTAAAGACCAGGCCAGATTCTGAAACTCTTCATAGCGCTGCTAAAGACCAGGCCAGATTCTGTAACTCTTCCTAGTGCTGCTAAAGACCAGGCCAGATTCTGAAACTCTTCCTAGCGCTGCTAAAGACCAGGCCAGATTCTGAAACTCTTCCTAGCGCTGCTAAAGACCAGGCCGGATTCTGAAGCTCTTCATAGCGCGTGCTAAAGACCAGGCCAGATTCTGAAACTCTTCAAGCGCTGCTAAAAACCAGGCCAGATTCTGTAACTCTTCCTAGCTGCTAAAGACCAGGCCAGATTCTGTAACTCTTCCTAGCGCTGCTAAAGACCAGGCCAGATTCTGAAACTCTTCATAGAGCTGCTAAAGACCAGGCCAGATTCTGTAACTCTTCATAGCGCTGCTAAAGACCAGGCCAGATTCTGAAACTCTTCATAGCGTTGCTAAAGACCAGGCCAGATTCTGAAACTCTTCCTAGCGCTGCTAAAGACCAGGCCAGATTCTGAAACTCTTCCTAGCGCTGCTAAAGACCAGGCCAGATTCTGAAACTCTTCCTAGCGCTGCTAAAGACCAGGCCAGATTCTGAAACTCTTCCTAGCGCTGCTAAAGACCAGGCCAGATTCTGAAACTCTTCATAGCGCTGCTAAAGACCAGGCCAGATTCTGTAACTCTTCCTAGCGCTGCTAAAGACCAGGCCAGATTCTGAAACTCTTCATAGCGCTGCAAAAGACCAGGCCAGATTCTGAAACTCTTCATAGCGCTGCTAAAGACCAGGCCAGATTCTGTAACTCTTCATAGCGCTGCTAAAGACCAGGCCAGATTCTGAAACTCTTCCTAGCGCTGCTAAAGACCAGGCCAGATTCTGAAACTCTTCCTAGCGCTGCTAAAGACCAGGCCAGATTCTGAAACTCTTCCTATAGCGCTGCTAAAGACCAGGCCAGATTCTGTAACTCTTCCTAGCGCTGCTAAAGACCAGGCCAGATTCTGAAACTCTTTCTAGCGCTGCTAAAGACCAGGCCAGATTCTGTAACTCTTCCTAGCGCTGCTAAAGACCAGGCCAGATTCTGAAACTCTTCCTAGCGCTGCTAAAGACCAGGCCAGATTCTGTAACTCTTCCTAGCGCCTGCTAAAGACCAGGCCAGATTCTGAAACTCTTCATAGCGCTGCTAAAGACCAGGCCAGATTCTGCAACTCTTCCTAGCGCTGCTAAAGACCAGGCCAGATTCTGAAACTCTTCCTAGCGCTGCTAAAGACCAGGCCAGATATTGAAACTCTTCATAGCGCTGCTAAAGACCAGGCCAGATTCTGTAACTCTTCCTAGTGCTGCTAAAGACCAGGCCAGATTCGGTAACTCTTCCTAGCGCCTGCTAAAGACCAGGCCAGATTCTGAAACTCTTCCTAGCAAGTGCTAAAGACCAGGCCAGATTCTGAAACTCTTCCTAGCGCGTGCTAAAGACCAGGCCAGATTCTGAAACTCTTCCTAGCGCGTGCTAAAGACCAGGCCAGATTCTGAAACTCTTCCTAGCGCTGCTAAAGACCAGGCCAGATTCTGAAACTCTTCCTAGCGCTGCTAAAGACCAGGCCAGATTCTGAAGCTCTTCATAGCTGCTAAAGACCAGGCCAGATTCTGTAACTCTTCATAGCGCTGCTAAAGACCAGGCCAGATTCTGAAACTCTTCATAGCGCTGCTAAAGACCAGGCCAGATTCTGTAACTCTTCCTAGTGCTGCTAAAGACCAGGCCAGATTCTGAAACTCTTCCTAGCGCTGCTAAAGACCAGGCCAGATTCTGTAACTCTTCCTAGCGCTGCTAAAGACCAGGCCAGATTCTGTAACTCTTCCTAGCGCTGCTAAAGACCAGGCCAGATTCTGAAACTCTTCATAGCGCTGCTAAAGACCAGGCCAGATTCTGTAACTCTTCATAGCGCTGCTAAAGACCAGGCCAGATTCTGAAACTCTTCCTAGCGCTGCTAAAGACCAGGCCAGATTCTGAAACTCTTCATAGCGCTGCTAAAGACCAGGCCAGATTCTGTAACTCTTCATAGCGCTGCTAAAGACCAGGCCAGATTCTGAAACTCTTCATAGCGCTGCTAAAGACCAGGCCAGATTCTGAAACTCTTCATAGCGCTGCTAAAGACCAGGCCAGATTCTGAAACTCTTCCTAGCGCTGCTAAAGACCAGGCCAGATTCTGTAACTCTTCCTAGCGCTGCTAAAGACCAGGCCAGATTCTGAAACTCTTCCTAGCGCGTGCTAAAGACCAGGCCAGATTCTATAACTCTTCATAGCGCTGCTAAAGACCAGGCCAGATTCTGAAACTCTTGCTAGCGCGTGCTAAAGACCAGGCCAGATTCTGTAACTCTTCATAGCGCTGCTAAAGACTAGGCTAGATTCTGAAACTCTTCATAGCGCTGCTAAAGACCAGGCCAGTTTCTGAAACTCTTCATAGCGCTGCAAAAGACCAGTCCAGATTCTGAAACTCTTCATAGCGCTGCTAAAGACCAGGCCAGATTCTGTAACTCTTCATAGCGCTGCTAAAGACCAGGCCAGATTCTGAAACTCTTCATAGCGCTGCTAAAGACCAGGCCAGATTCTGTAACTCTTCATAGCGCTGCTAAAGACCAGGCCAGATTCTGTAACTCTTCCTAGCGCTGCTAAGGACCACGCCAGATTCTGAAATAGACTGCTAAAGACCAGGCCAGATTCTGAAACTCTTCATAGCGCTGCTAAAGACCAGGCCAGATTCTGAAACTCTTCCTAGCGCTGCTAAAGACCAGGCCAGATTCTGAAACTCTTCATAGCGCTGCTAAAGACCAGGCCAGATTCTGAAACTCTTCATAGCGCTGCTAAAGACCAGGCCAGATTCTGTAACTCTTCCTAGCGCTGCTAAAGACCAGGCCAGATTCTGAAACTCTTCCTAGCGCTGCTAAAGACCAGGCCAGATTCTGAAACTCTTCCTAGCGCTGCTAAAGACCAGGCCAGATTCTGAAACTCTTCATAGCGCTGCTAAAGACCAGGCCAGATTCTGTAACTCTTCCTAGCGCTGCTAAAGACCAGGCCAGATTCTGAAACTCTTCATAGCGCTGCTAAAGACCAGGCCAGATTCTGAAACTCTTCCTAGCGCTGCTAAAGACCAGGCCAGATTCTGTAACTCTTCCTAGCGCTGCTAAAGACCAGGCCAGATTCTGAAACTCTTCCTAGCGCTGCTAAAGACCAGGCCAGATTCTGTAACTCTTCATAGCTGCTGCTAAAGACCAGGCCAGATTCTGAAACTCTTCATAGCGCTGCTAAAGACCAGGCCAGATTCTGAAACTCTTCATAGCGCTGCTAAAGACCAGGCCAGATTCTGTAACTCTTCCTAGCGCTGCTAAAGACCAGTCCAGATTCTGAAATTCTGCTAAAGACCAGGCCAGATTCTGAAACTCTTCTAGCGCTGCTAAAGACCAGGCCAGATTCTGAAACTCTTCCTAGCGCTGCTAAAGACCAGGCCAGATTCTGAAACTCTTCCTAGCGCTGCTAAAGACCAGGCCAGATTCTGTAACTCTTCATAGCGCTGCTAAAGACCAGGCCAGATTCTGTAACTCTTCCTAGTGCTGCTAAAGACCAGGCCAGATTCTGAAACTCTTCCTAGCGCTGCTAAAGACCAGGCCAGATTCTGAAACTCTTCCTAGCGCTGCTAAAGACCAGGCCAGATTCTGAAACTCTTCCTAGCGCTGCTAAAGACCAGGCCAGATTCTGAAAAAGCGCTGCTAAAGACCAGGCCAGATTCTGTAACTCTTCCTAGCGCTGCTAAAGACCAGGCCAGATTCTGTAACTCTTCCTAGCGCGTGCTAAAGACCAGGCCAGATTCTGTAAAGCTGCTAAAGACCAGGCCAGATTCTGAAACTCTTCATAGCGCTGCTAAAGACCAGGCCAGATTCTGAAACTCTTCATAGCGCTGCTAAAGACCAGGCCAGATTCTGTAACTCTTCCTAGCGCTGCTAAAGACCAGGCCAGATTCTGAAACTCTTCCTAGCGCTGCTAAAGACCAGGCCAGATTCTGAAACTCTTCCTAGCGCTGCTAAAGACCAGGCCAGATTCTGAAACTCTTCATAGCGCTGCTAAAGACCAGGCCAGATTCTGAAACTCTTCATAGCGCTGCTAAAGACCAGGCCAGATTCTGTAACTCTTCATAGCGCTGCTAAAGACCAGGCCAGATTCTGAAACTCTTCATAGCGCTGCTAAAGACCAGGCCGGATTCTGAAGCTCTTCATAGCGCGTGCTAAAGACCAGGCCAGATTCTGTAACTTTTCATAGCGCTGCTAAAGACCAGGCCAGATTCTGAAACTCTTCATAGCGCTGCAAAAGACCAGGCCAGATTCTGAAACTCTTCATAGCGCTGCTAAAGACCAGGCCAGATTCTGAAACTCTTGCTAGCACGTGCTAAAGACCAGGCCAGATTCTGTAACTCTTCCTAGCGCTGCTAAAGACCAGGCCAGATTCTGAAACTCTTCCTAGCGCTGCTAAAGACCAGGCCAGATTCTGTAACTCTTCATAGCGCTGCTAAAGACCAGGCCAGATTCTGAAACTCTTCCTAGCGCTGCTAAAGACCAGGCCAGATTCTGAAACTCTTCATAGCGCTGCTAAAGACCAGGCCAGATTCTGAAACTCTTCATAGCGCTGCTAAAGACCAGGCCAGATTCTGAAACTCTTCATAGCGCTGCTAAAGACCAGGCCAGATTCTGAAACTCTTCATAGCGCTGCTAAAGACCAGGCCAGATTCTGTAACTCTTCATAGCGCTGCTAAAGACCAGGCCAGATTCTGTAACTCTTCATAGCGCTGCTAAAGACCAGGCCAGATTCTGTAACTCTTCATAGCGCTGCTAAAGACCAGGCCAGATTCTGAAACTCTTCCTAGCGCTGCTAAAGACCAGGCCAGATTCTGAAACTCTTCATAGCGCTGCTAAAGACCAGGCCAGATTCTGAAACTCTTCATAGCGCTGCTAAAGACCAGGCCAGATTCTGAAACTCTTCCTAGCTGCTAAAGACCAGGCCAGATTCTGTAACTCTTCCTAGCGCTGCTAAAGACCAGGCCAGATTCTGAAACTCTTCATAGCGCTGCTAAAGACCAGGCCAGATTCTGTAACTCTTCCTAGCGCTGCTAAAGACCAGGCCAGATTCTGAAACTCTTCCTAGCGCTGCTAAAGACCAGGCCAGATTCTGAAACTCTTCCTAGCGCTGCTAAAGACCAGGCCAGATTCTGAAACTCTTCATAGCGCTGCTAAAGACCAGGCCAGATTCTGTAACTCTTCCTAGCGCTGCTAAAGACCAGGCCAGATTCTGAAACTCTTCATAGCGCTGCTAAAGACCAGGCCAGATTCTGAAACTCTTCATAGCGCTGCTAAAGACCAGGCCAGATTCTGAAACTCTTCCTAGCGCTGCTAAAGACCAGGCCAGATTCTGTAACTCTTCCTAGCGCTGCTAAAGACCAGGCCAGATTCTGAAACTCTTCATAGCGCTGCTAAAGACCAGGCCAGATTCTGTAACTCTTCCTAGCGCTGCTAAAAACCAGGCCAGATTCTGAAACTCTTCCTAGCGCTGCTAAAGACCAGGCCAAATTCTGAAACTCTTCCTAGCGCTGCTAAAGACCAGGCCAGATTCTGAAACTCTTCATAGCGCTGCTAAAGACCAGGCCAGATTCTGGAACTCTTCCTAGCGCTGCTAAAGACCAGGCCAGATTCTGAAACTCTTCATAGCGCTGCTAAAGACCAGGCCAGATTCTGAAACTCTTCCTAGCGCTGCTAAAGACCAGGCCAGATTCTGAAACTCTTCCTAGCGCTGCTAAAGACCAGGCCAGATTCTGAAACTCTTCATAGCGCTGCTAAAGACCAGGCCAGATTCTGAAACTCTTCCTAGCGCTGCTAAAGAAAGACCAGGCCTAAAGACCAGGCCAGATTGAAACTCTTCATAGCGCTGCTAAAGACCAGGCCAGATTCTGTAACTCTTCCTAGCGCTGCTAAAGACCAGGCCAGATTCTGAAACTCTTCCTAGCGCTGCTAAAGACCAGGCCAGATTCTGTAACTCTTCCTAGCGCTGCTAAAGACCAGGCCAGATTCTGTAACTCTTCCTAGCGCTGCTAAAGACCAGGCCAGATTCTGTAACTCTTCCTAGCACCTGCTAAAGAGCTGGCCAGATTCTGAAACTCTTCCTAGTGCTGCTAAAGACCAGGCCAGATTCTGTAACTCTTCCTAGCGCTGCTAAAGACCAGGCCAGATTCTGAAACTCTTCCTAGCGCTAAAGACCAGGCCAGATTCTGAAACTCTTCATAGCGCTGCTAAAGACCAGGCCAGATTCTGTAACTCTTCATAGCGCTGCTAAAGACCAGGCCAGATTCTGTAACTCTTCCTAGTGCTGCTAAAGACCAGGCCAGATTCTGAAACTCTTCCTAGCTGCTAAAGACCAGGCCAGATTCTGTAACTCTTCCTAGCGCTGCTAAAGACCAGGCCAGATTCTGAAACTCTTCCTAGCGCTGCTAAAGACCAGGCCAGATTCTAAAACTCTTCATAGCGCTGCTAAAGAACTGGCCAGATTCTGTAACTCTTATTACCGCTGCTAAAGACCTGTCCAGATTCTGAAGCTCTTCATAGCGCGTGCTAAAGACCAGGCCAGATTCTGTAACTTTTCATAGCACTGCTAAAGACCAGGCCAGATTCTGTAACTCTTCATAGCGCTGCTAAAGACCAGGCCAGATTCTGTAACTCTTCATAGCGCTGCTAAAGACCAGGCCAGATTCTGTAACTCTTCATAGCGCTGCTAAAGACCAGGCCAGATTCTGTAACTCTTCCTAGCGCTGCTAAAGACCAGGCCAGATTCTGTAACTCTTCCTAGTGCTGCTAAAGACCAGGCCAGATTCTGTAACTCTTCCTAGCGCTGCTAAAGACCAGGCCAGATTCTGAAACTCTTCCTAGCGCTGCTAAAGACCAGGCCAGATTCTGAAACTCTTCATAGCGCTGCTAAAGACCAGGCCAGATTCTGAAACTCTTCATAGCGCTGCTAAAGACCAGGCCAGATTCTGAAACTCTTCATAGCGCGTGCTAAAGACCAGGCCAGATTCTGTAACTCTTCATAGCGCTGCTAAAGACCAGGCCAGATTCTGAAACTCTTCATAGCGCTGCTAAAGACCAGGCCAGATTCTGAAACTCTTCATAGCGCTGCTAAAGACCAGGCCAGATTCTGAAACTCCTCCATAGCGCTGCTAAAGACCAGGCCAGATTCTGTAACTCTTCCTAGCGCTGCTAAAGACCAGGCCAGATTCTGAAACTCTTCATAGCGCTGCTAAAGACCAGGCCAGATTCTGTAACTCTTCCTAGCGCTGCTAAAGACCAGGCCAGATTCTGAAACTCTTCATAGCGCTGCTAAAGACCAGGCCAGATTCTGAAACTCTTCCTAGCGCTGCTAAAGACCAGGCCAGATTCTGAAACTCTTCATAGCGCTGCTAAAGACCAGGCCAGATTCTGAAACTCTTCCTAGCGCTGCTAAAGACCAGGCCAGATTCTGAAACTCTTCCTAGCGCTGCTAAAGACCAGGCCAGATTCTGAAACTCTTCCTAGCGCTGCTAAAGACCAGGCCAGATTCTGAAACTCTTCCTAGCGCTGCTAAAGACCAGGCCAGATTCTGAAACTCTTCATAGCTGCTAAAGACCAGGCCAGATTCTGTAACTCTTCCTAGCGCTGCTAAAGACCAGGCCAGATTCTGTAACTCTTCCTAGCGCTGCTAAAGACCAGGCCAGATTCTGAAACTCTTCATAGCGCTGCTAAAGACCAGGCCAGATTCTGAAACTCTTCCTAGCGCTGCTAAAGACCAGGCCAGATTCTGAAACTCTTCTAGCGCTGCTAAAGACCAGGCCAGATTCTGAAACTCTTCATAGCGCTGCTAAAGACCAGGCCAGATTCTGTAACTCTTCATAGCGCTGCTAAAGACCAGGCCAGATTCTGAAACTCTTCATAGCGCTGCTAAAGACCAGGCCAGATTCTGTAACTCTTCCTAGCGCTGCTAAAGACCAGGCCAGATTCTGTAACTCTTCATAGCGCTGCTAAAGACCAGGCCAGATTCTGAAACTCTTCATAGCGCTGCTAAAGACCCAGGCCAGATTCTGAAACTCTTCATAGCGCTGCTAAAGACCAGGCCAGATTCTGAAACTCTTCATAGCGCTGCTAAAGACCAGGCCAGATTCTGTAACTCTTCATAGCGCTGCTAAAGACCAGGCCAGATTCTGAAACTCTTCATAGCGCTGCTAAAGACCAGGCCAGATTCTGAAACTCTTCATAGCGCTGCTAAAGACCAGGCCAGATTCTGAAACTCTTCATAGCGCTGCTAAAGACCAGGCCAGATTCTGAAACTCTTCCTAGCGCTGCTAAAGACCAGGCCAGATTCTGAAACTCTTCCTAGCGCTGCTAAAGACCAGGCCAGATTCTGTAACTCTTCCTAGCGCTGCTAAAGACCAGGCCAGATTCTGAAACTCTTCCTATAGCGCTGCTAAAGACCAGGCCAGATTCTGAAACTCTTCATAGCGCTGCTAAAGACCAGGCCAGATTCTGAAACTCTTCCTAGCTGCTAAAGACCAGGCCAGATTCTGAAACTCTTCCTAGCGCTGCTAAAGACCAGGCCAGATTCTGAAACTCTTCCTAGCGCTGCTAAAGACCAGGCCAGATTCTGTAACTCTTCCTAGCGCTGCTAAAGACCAGGCCAGATTCTGTAACTCTTCCTAGCGCTGCTAAAAAACCAGGCCAGATTCTGAAACTCTTCCTAGCGCTGCTAAAGACCAGGCCAGATTCTGAAACTCTTCCTAGCGCTGCTAAAGACCAGGCCAGATTCTGAAACTCTTCCTAGCGCTGCTAAAGACCAGGCCAGATTCTGAAACTCTTCCTAGCGCTGCTAAAGACCAGGCCAGATTCTGAAACTCTTCATAGCGCTGCTAAAGACCAGGCCAGATTCTGTAACTATTCCTAGTGCTGCTAAAGACCAGGCCAGATTCTGTAACTCTTCATAGCGCTGCTAAAGACCAGGCCAGATTCTGAAACTCTTCCTAGCGCTGCTAAAGACCAGGCCAGATTCTGAAACTCTTCATAGCGCTGCTAAAGACCAGGCCAGATTCTGAAACTCTTCCTAGCGCTGCTAAAGACCAGGCCAGATTCTGAAACTCTTCCTAGCGCTGCTAAAGACCAGGCCAGATTCTGTAACTCTTCCTAGCGCTGCTAAAGACCAGGCCAGATTCTGAAACTCTTCATAGCGCTGCTAAAGACCAGGCCAGATTCTGAAACTCTTCATAGCGCTGCTAAAGACCAGGCCAGATTCTGAAACTCTTCATAGCGCTGCTAAAGACCAGGCCAGATTCTGTAACTCTTCCTAGCTGCTGCTAAAGACCAGGCCCAGATTCTGAAACTCTTCCTAGCGCTGCTAAAGACCAGGCCAGATTCTGAAACTCTTCCTAGCGCTGCTAAAGACCAGGCCAGATTCTGAAACTCTTCCTAGCGCTGCTAAAGACCAGGCCAGATTCTGAAACTCTTCCTAGCGCTGCTAAAGACCAGGCCAGATTCTGAAACTCTTCCTAGCGCTGCTAAAGACCAGGCCAGATTCTGTAACTCTTCCTAGCGCTGCTAAAGACCAGGCCAGATTCTGAAACTCTTCCTAGCGCTGCTAAAGACCAGGCCAGATTCTGTAACTCTTCCTAGCGCTGCTAAAGACCAGGCCAGATTCTGAAACTCTTCCTAGCGCTGCTAAAGACCAGGCCAGATTCTGAAACTCTTCCTAGCGCTGCTAAAGACCAGGCCAGATTCTGAAACTCTTCCTAGCGCGTGCTAAAGACCAGGCCAGATTCTGAAACTCTTCCTAGCGCTGCTAAAGACCAGGCCAGATTCTGAAACTCTTCATAGCGCTGCTAAAGACCAGGCCAGATTCTGTAACTCTTCCTAGCGCTGCTAAAGACCAGGCCAGATTCTGAAACTCTTCCTAGCGCTGCTAAAGACCAGGCCAGATTCTGTAACTCTTCCTAGCACCTGCTAAAGACCAGGCCAGATTCTGAAACTCTTCATAGCGCTGCTAAAGACCAGGCCAGATTCTGAAACTCTTCCTAGCGCTGCTAAAGACCAGGCCAGATTCTGAAACTCTTCCTAGCGCTGCTAAAGACCAGGCCAGATTCTGTAACTCTTCATAGCGCTGCTAAAGACCAGGCCAGATTCTGTAACTCTTCATAGCGCTGCTAAAGACCAGGCCAGATTCTGAAACTCTTCATAGCGCTGCTAAAGACCAGGCCAGATTCTGAAACTCTTCATAGCGCTGCTAAAGACCAGGCCAGATTCTGTAACTCTTCCTAGCGCTGCTAAAGACCAGGCCAGATTCTGAAACTCTTCATAGCGCTGCTAAAGACCAGGCCAGATTCTGAAACTCTTCATAGCGCTGCTAAAGACCAGGCCAGATTCTGAAACTCTTCATAGCGCTGCTAAAGACCAGGCCAGATTCTGAAACTCTTCCTAGCGCTGCTGCTAAAGACCAGGCCAGATTCTGAAACTCTTCATAGCGCTGCTAAAGACCAGGCCAGATTCTGTAACTCTTCCTAGCGCTGCTAAAGACCAGGCCAGATTCTGAAACTCTTCCTAGCGCTGCTAAAGACCAGGCCAGATTCTGAAACTCTTCATAGCGCTGCTAAAGACCAGGCCAGATTCTGAAACTCTTCATAGCGCTGCTAAAGACCAGGCCAGATTCTGAAACTCTTCATAGCGCTGCTAAAGACCAGGCCAGATTCTGAAACTCTTCCTAGCGCTGCTAAAGACCAGGCCAGATTCTGTAACTCTTCCTAGCGCTGCTAAAGACCAGGCCAGATTCTGAAACTCTTCCTAGCGCTGCTAAAGACCAGGCCAGATTCTGAAACTCTTCCTAGCGCTGCTAAAGACCAGGCCAGATTCTGAAACTCTTCCTAGCGCTGCTAAAGACCAGGCCAGATTCTGAAACTCTTCCTAGCGCTGCTAAAGACCAGGCCAGATTCTGAAACTCTTTCATAGCGCTGCTAAAGACCAGGCCAGATTCTGTAACTCTTCTAGTGCTGCTAAAGACCAGGCCAGATTCTGTAACTCTTCCTAGCGCTGCTAAAGACCAGGCCAGATTCTGAAACTCTTCCTAGCGCTGCTAAAGACCAGGCCAGATTCTGAAACTCTTCCTAGCGCTGCTAAAGACCAGGCCAGATTCTGAAACTCTCTTCCTAGCTGCTAAAGACCAGGCCAGATTCTGTACGAACTCTTCCTAGCGCTGCTAAAGACCAGGCCAGATTCTGTAACTCTTCCTAGCGCTGCTAAAGACCAGGCCAGATTCTGTAACTCTTCATAGCGCTGCTAAAGACCAGGCCAGATTCTGTAACTCTTCCATAGCTGCTAAAGACCAGGCCAGATTCTGAAACTCTTCATAGCGCTGCTAAAGACCAGGCCAGATTCTGTAACTCTTCCTAGCGCGTGCTAAAGACCAGGCCAGATTCTGAAACTCTTCCTAGCGCTGCTAAAGACCAGGCCAGATTCTGAAACTCTTCATAGCGCTGCTAAAGACCAGGCCAGATTCTGAAACTCTTCATAGCGCTGCTAAAGACCAGGCCAGATTCTGTAACTCTTCATAGCGCTGCTAAAGACCAGGCCAGATTCTGAAACTCTTCCTAGCGCTGCTAAAGACCAGGCCAGATTCTGAAACTCTTCATAGCGCTGCTAAAGACCAGGCCAGATTCTGTAACTCTTCCTAGCGCTGCTAAAGACCAGGCCAGATTCTGAAACTCTTCCTAGCGCTGCTAAAGACCAGGCCAGATTCTGAAACTCTTCCTAGCGCTGCTAAAGACCAGGCCAGATTCTGAAACTCTTCATAGCGCTGCTAAAAGACCAGGCCAGATTCTGAAACTCTTCCTAGCGCTGCTAAAGACCAGGCCAGATTCTGTAACTCTTCATAGCGCTGCTAAAGACCAGGCCAGATTCTGAAACTCTTCCTAGCGCTGCTAAAGACCAGGCCAGATTCTGAAACTCTTCATAGCGCTGCTAAAGACCAGGCCAGATTCTGAAACTCTTCATAGCGCTGCTAAAGACCAGGCCAGATTCTGAAACTCTTCCTAGCTGCTAAAGACCAGGCCAGATTCTGAAACTCTTCCTAGCGCTGCTAAAGACCAGGCCAGATTCTGAAACTCTTCATAGCGCTGCTAAAGACCAGGCCAGATTCTGAAACTCTTCATAGCGCTGCTAAAGACCAGGCCAGATTCTGTAACTCTTCATAGCTGCTAAAGACCAGGCCAGATTCTGAAACTCTTCTTCTGCTAAAGACCAGGCCAGATTCTGAAACTCTTCATAGCGCTGCTAAAGACCAGGCCAGATTCTGAAACTCTTCCTAAGCGCTGCTAAAGACCAGGCCAGATTCTGAAACTCTTCCTAGTGCTGCTAAAGACCAGGCCAGATTCTGAAACTCTTCAAGCGCTGCTAAAGACCAGGCCAGATTCTGAAACTCTTCTAGCGCTGCTAAAGACCAGGCCAGATTCTGTAACTCTTCAGCGCTGCTAAAGACCAGGCCAGATTCTGAAACTCTTCCTAGCGCTGCTAAAGACCAGGCCAGATTCTGAAACTCTTCCTAGCTGCTAAAGACCAGGCCAGATTCTGAAACTCTTCCTAGCGCTGCTAAAGACCAGGCCAGATTCTGTAACTCTTCCTAGCGCTGCTAAAGACCAGGCCAGATTCTGAAACTCTTCATAGCGCTGCTAAAGACCAGGCCAGATTCTGTAACTCTTCCTAGTGCTGCTAAAGACCAGGCCAGATTCTGAAACTCTTCCTAGCGCTGCTAAAGACCAGGCCAGATTCTGAAACTCTTCCTAGCGCTGCTAAAGACCAGGCCAGATTCTGAAACTCTTCATAGCGCTGCTAAAGACCAGGCCAGATTCTGAAACTCTTCCTAGCGCTGCTAAAGACCAGGCCAGATTCTGAAACTCTTCCTAGCGCTGCTAAAGACCAGGCCAGATTCTGAAACTCTTCATAGCGCTGCTAAAGACCAGGCCAGATTCTGAAACTCTTCCTAGCGCTGCTAAAGACCAGGCCAGATTCTGAAACTCTTCCTAGCGCTGCTAAAGACCAGGCCAGATTCTGAAACTCTTCATAGCGCTGCTAAAGACCAGGCCAGATTCTGAAACTCTTCCTAGCGCTGCTAAAGACCAGGCCAGATTCTGAAACTCTTCATAGCGCTGCTAAAGACCAGGCCAGATTCTGAAACTCTTCATAGCGCTGCTAAAGACCAGGCCAGATTCTGAAACTCTTCCTAGCGCTGCTAAAGACCAGGCCAGATTCTGAAACTCTTCATAGCGCTGCTAAAGACCAGGCCAGATTCTGAAACTCTTCATAGCGCTGCTAAAGACCAGGCCAGATTCTGTAACTCTTCCTAGCGCTGCTAAAGACCAGGCCAGATTCTGTAACTCTTCCTAGCGCTGCTAAAGACCAGGCCAGATTCTGAAACTCTTCATAGCGCTGCTAAAGACCAGGCCAGATTCTGAAACTCTTCATAGCGCTGCTAAAGACCAGGCCAGATTCTGAAACTCTTGCTAGCGCGTGCTAAAGACCAGGCCAGATTTTGTAACTCTTCCTAGCGCTGCTAAAGACCAGGCCAGATTCTGAAACTCTTCCTAGCGCTGCTAAAGACCAGGCCAGATTCTGAAACTCTTCCTAGCGCTGCTAAAGACCAGGCCAGATTCTGTAACTCTGCCTAGCGCTGCTAAAGACCAGGCCAAATTCTGAAACTCTTCCTAGTGCTGCTAAAGACCAAGCCAGATTCTGAAACTCTTCCTAGCGCTGCTAAAGACCAGGCCAGATTCTGAAACTCTTCCTAGCGCTGCTAAAGACCAGGCCAGATTCTGTAACTCTTCCTAGCGCTGCTAAAGACCAGGCCAGATTCTGAAACTCTTCCTAGCGCTGCTAAAGACCAGGCCAGATTCTGAAACTCTTCCTAGCGCGTGCTAAAGACCAGGCCAGATTCTGAAACTCTTCATAGCGCTGCTAAAGACCAGGCCAGATTCTGAAACTCTTCCTAGCGCTGCTAAAGACCAGGCCAGATTCTGAAACTCTTCATAGTGCTGCTAAAGACCAGGCCAGATTCTGAAACTCTTCATAGCGCTGCTAAAGACCAGGCCAGATTCTGAAACTCTTCCTAGCGCTGCTAAAGACCAGGCCAGATTCTGTAACTCTTCCTAGCGCTGCTAAAGACCAGGCCAGATTCTGAAACTCTTCCTAGCTGCTGCTAAAGACCAGGCCAGATTCTGAAACTCTTCATAGCGCTGCTAAAGACCAGGCCAGATTCTGAAACTCTTCATAGCGCTGCTAAAGACCAGGCCAGATTCTGAAACTCTTCCTAGCGCTGCTAAAGACCAGGCCAGATTCTGAAACTCTTCATAGCGCTGCTAAAGACCAGGCCAGATTCTGAAACTCTTCCTAGCGCTGCTAAAGACCAGGCCAGATTCTGAAACTCTTCTTCATAAAGACCAGGCCTGCTAAAGACCAGGCCAGATTCTGAAACTCTTCCTAGCGCTGCTAAAGACCAGGCCAGATTCTGAAACTCTTCCTAGCGCTGCTAAAGACCAGGCCAGATTCTGAAACTCTTCCTAGCGCTGCTAAAGACCAGGCCAGATTCTGAAACTCTTCATAGCGCTGCTAAAGACCAGGCCAGATTCTGAAACTCTTCCTAGCGCTGCTAAAGACCAGGCCAGATTCTGTAACTCTTCATAGCGCTGCTAAAGACCAGGCCAGATTCTGAAACTCTTCATAGCGCTGCTAAAGACCAGGCCAGATTCTGAAACTCTTCCTAGCGCTGCTAAAGACCAGGCCAGATTCTGAAACTCTTCCTAGCGCTGCTAAAGACCAGGCCAGATTCTGAAACTCTTCCTAGCGCTGCTAAAGACCAGGCCAGATTCTGAAACTCTTCATAGCGCTGCTAAAGACCAGGCCAGATTCTGAAACTCTTCCTAGCGCTGCTAAAGACCAGGCCAGATTCTGTAACTCTTCCTAGCGCTGCTAAAGACCAGGCCAGATTCTGTAACTCTTCCTAGCGCTGCTAAAGACCAGGCCAGATTCTGAAACTCTTCCTAGCGCTGCTAAAGACCAGGCCAGATTCTGAAACTCTTCATAGCGCTGCTAAAGACCAGGCCAGATTCTGAAACTCTTCATAGCGCTGCTAAAGACCAGGCCAGATTCTGAAACTCTTCCTAGCGCTGCTAAAGACCAGGCCAGATTCTGAACTCTTCCTAGCGCTGCTAAAGACCAGGCCAGATTCTGTAACTCTTCCTAGCGCTGCTAAAGACCAGGCCAGATTCTGAAACTCTTCCTAGCGCTGCTAAAGACCAGGCCAGATTCTGAAACTCTTCCTAGCGCTGCTAAAGACCAGGCCAGATTCTGAAACTCTTCATAGCGCTGCTAAAGACCAGGCCAGATTCTGAAACTCTTCCTAGCGCTGCTAAAGACCAGGCCAGATTCTGTAACTCTTCCTAGCGCTGCTAAAGACCAGGCCAGATTCTGAAACTCTTCTAGCGCTGCTAAAGACCAGGCCAGATTCTGAAACTCTTTCATAGCGCTGCTAAAGACCAGGCCAGATTCTGAAACTCTTCCTAGCGCTGCTAAAGACCAGGCCAGATTCTGAAACTCTTCATAGCGCTGCTAAAGACCAGGCCAGATTCTGTAACTCTTCCTAGCGCTGCTAAAGACCAGGCCAGATTCTGTAACTCTTCCTAGCGCTGCTAAAGACCAGGCCAGATTCTGAAACTCTTCATAACGCTGCTAAAGGCCAGGACAGATTCTGAAACTCTTCCTAGCTGGTAAAGACCAGGCCAGATTCTGAAACTCTTCCTAGCGCTGCTAAAGAGCAGGCCAGATTCTGAAACTCTTCCTAGCGCTGCTAAAGACCAGGCCAGATTCTGTAACTCTTCCTAGCTGCTAAAGACCAGGCCAGATTCTGAAACTCTTCATAGCGCTGCTAAAGACCAGGCCAGATTCTGAAACTCTTCATAGCGCTGCTAAAGACCAGGCCAGATTCTGAAACTCTTCCTAGCGCTGCTAAAGACCAGGCCAGATTCTGAAACTCTTCATAGCGCTGCTAAAGACCAGGCCAGATTCTGAAACTCTTCATAGCTGCTAAAGACCAGGCCAGATTCTGAAACTCTTCATAGCTGCTAAAGACCAGGCCAGATTCTGTAACTCTTCCTAGCGCTGCTAAAGACCAGGCCAGATTCTGAAACTCTTCATAGCGCTGCTAAAGACCAGGCCAGATTCTGAAACTCTTCATAGCGCTGCTAAAGACCAGGCCAGATTCTGAAACTCTTCCTAGCGCTGCTAAAGACCAGGCCAGATTCTGTAAACTCTTCATAGCGCTTGCTAAAGACCAGGCCAGATTCTGAAACTCTTCATAGCGCTGCTAAAGACCAGGCCAGATTCTGAAACTCTTCCTAGCTGCTAAAGACCAGGCCAGATTCTGAAACTCTTCATAGCTGCTAAAGACCAGGCCAGATTCTGAAACTCTTCATAGCGCTGCTAAAGACCAGGCCAGATTCTGAAACTCTTCATAGCGCTGCTAAAGACCAGGCCAGATTCTGAAACTCTTCATAGCGCTGCTAAAGACCAGGCCAGATTCTGAAACTCTTTAGCGCTGCTAAAGACCAGGCCAGATTCTGAAACTCTTCATAGCGCTGCTAAAGACCAGGCCAGATTCTGAAACTCTTCATAGCGCTGCTAAAGACCAGGCCAGATTCTGAAACTCTTCTAGCGCTGCTAAAGACCAGGCCAGATTCTGTAACTCTTCTAGCGCTGCTAAAGACCAGGCCAGATTCTGAAACTCTTCCTAGCGCTGCTAAAGACCAGGCCAGATTCTGAAACTCTTCATAGCGCTGCTAAAGACCAGGCCAGATTCTGAAACTCTTCATAGCGCTGCTAAAGACCAGGCCAGATTCTGAAACTCTTCCTAGTGCTGCTAAAGACCAGGCCAGATTCTGAAACTCTTCATAGCGCTGCTAAAGACCAGGCCAGATTCTGAAACTCTTCAGCTGCTAAAGACCAGGCCAGATTCTGAAACTCTTCCTAGCGCTGCTAAAGACCAGGCCAGATTCTGAAACTCTTCATAGCGCTGCTAAAGACCAGGCCAGATTCTGAAACTCTTCATAGCGCTGCTAAAGACCAGGCCAGATTCTGAAACTCTTCATAGCGCTGCTAAAGACCAGGCCAGATTCTGAAACTCTTCCTAGCGCTGCTAAAGACCAGGCCAGATTCTGAAACTCTTCCTAGCGCTGCTAAAGACCAGGCCAGATTCTGTAACTCTTCATAGCGCTGCTAAAGACCAGGCCAGATTCTGAAACTCTTCCTAGCGCTGCTAAAGACCAGGCCAGATTCTGAAACTCTTCCTAGCGCTGCTAAAGACCAGGCCAGATTCTGAAACTCTTCATAGCGCTGCTAAAGACCAGGCCAGATTCTGAAACTCTTCCTAGCGCTGCTAAAGACCAGGCCAGATTCTGAAACTCTTCATAGCGCTGCTAAAGACCAGGCCAGATTCTGAAACTCTTCATAGCGCTGCTAAAGACCAGGCCAGATTCTGAAACTCTTCCTAGCGCTGCTAAAGACCAGGCCAGATTCTGAAACTCTTCCTAGCGCTGCTAAAGACCAGGCCAGATTCTGAAACTCTTTCATAGCGCTGCTAGAGACCAGGCCGGATTCTGAAGATCTTCATAGCGCGTGCTAAAGACCAGGCCAGATTCTGAAACTCTTCATAGCGCTGCTAAAGACCAGGCCAGATTCTGAAACTCTTCATAGCGCTGCTAAAGACCAGGCCAGATTCTGAAACTCTTCCTAGCACTGCTAAAGACCAGGCCAGATTCTGAAACTCTTCATAGCTGCTGCTAAAGACCAGGCCAGATTCTGTAACTCTTCCTAGCTGCTGCTAAAGACCAGGCCAGATTCTGAAACTTCATAAGCGCTGCTAAAGACCAGGCCAGATTCTGAAACTCTTCCTAGCGCTGCTAAAGACCAGGCCAGATTCTGAAACTCTTCCTTGCTAAAGACCAGGCCAGATTCTGAAACTCTTCCTAGCGCTGCTAAAGACCAGGCCAGATTCTGAAACTCTTCCTAGCGCTGCTAAAGACCAGGCCAGATTCTGAAACTCTTCCTAGCGCTGCTAAAGACCAGGCCAGATTCTGAAACTCTTCATAGCGCTGCTAAAAGACCAGGCCAGATTCTGAAACTCTTCCTAGCGCTGCTAAAGACCAGGCCAGATTCTGAAACTCTTCATAGCGCTGCTAAAGACCAGGCCAGATTCTGAAACTCTTCCTAGCGCTGCTAAAGACCAGGCCAGATTCTGAAACTCTTCCTAGCGCTGCTAAAGACCAGGCCAGATTCTGAAACTCTTCATAGCGCTGCTAAAGACCAGGCCAGATTCTGAAACTCTTCCTAAGCTGCTAAAGACCAGGCCAGATTCTGAAACTCTTCCTAGCGCTGCTAAAGACCAGGCCAGATTCTGAAACTCTTCCTAGCGCTGCTAAAGACCAGGCCAGATTCTGAAACTCTTCCTAGCGCTGCTAAAGACCAGGCCAGATTCTGTAACTCTTCATAGCGCTGCTAAAGACCAGGCCAGATTCTGAAACTCTTCCTAGCGCTGCTAAAGACCAGGCCAGATTCTGAAACTCTTCTTCATAGCGCTGCTAAAGACCAGGCCAGATTCTGAAACTCTTCATAGCGCTGCTAAAGACCAGGCCAGATTCTGAAACTCTTCCTAGCGCTGCTAAAGACCAGGCCAGATTCTGAAACTCTTCTTCTAAAGACCAGGCCAGATTCTGAAAGCGCTGCTAAAGACCAGGCCAGATTCTGTAACTCTTCCTAGCGCTGCTAAAGACCAGGCCAGATTCTGTAACTCTTCATAGCGCTGCTAAAGACCAGGCCAGATTCTGAAACTCTTCATAGCTGCTAAAGACCAGGCCAGATTCTGAAACTCTTCATAGCGCTGCTAAAGACCAGGCCAGATTCTGAAACTCTTCCTAGCGCTGCTAAAGACCAGGCCAGATTCTGAAACTCTTCATAGCGCTGCTAAAGACCAGGCCAGATTCTGAAACTCTTCCTAGCGCTGCTAAAGACCAGGCCAGATTCTGAAACTCTTCCTAGCACGTGCTAAAGACCAGGCCAGATTCTGAAACTCTTCCTAGCGCTGCTAAAGACCAGGCCAGATTCTGAAACTCTTCATAGCGCTGCTAAAGACCAGGCCAGATTCTGTAACTCTTCCTAGCGCTGCTAAAGACCAGGCCAGATTCTGAAACTCTTCCTAGCGCTGCTAAAGACCAGGCCAGATTCTGAAACTCTTCATAGCTGCTAAAGACCAGGCCAGATTCTGAAACTCTTCCTAGCGCTGCTAAAGACCAGGCCAGATTCTGAAACTCTTCATAGCGCTGCTAAAGACCAGGCCAGATTCTGAAACTCTTCCTAGCGCTGCTAAAGACCAGGCCAGATTCTGAAACTCTTCTAGCGCTGCTAAAGACCAGGCCAGATTCTGAAACTCTTCATAGCGCTGCTAAAGACCAGGCCAGATTCTGAAACTCTTCCTAGCGCTGCTAAAGACCAGGCCAGATTCTGTAACTCTTCCTAGCGCTGCTAAAGACCAGGCCAGATTCTGAAACTCTTCATAGCGCTGCTAAAGACCAGGCCAGATTCTGTAACTCTTCATAGCGCTGCTAAAGACCAGGCCAGATTCTGAAACTCTTCATAGCGCTGCTAAAGACCAGGCCAGATTCTGAAACTCTTCATAGCGCTGCTAAAGACCAGGCCAGATTCTGTAACTCTTCCTATGCTGCTAAAGACCAGGCCAGATTCTGAAACTCTTCCTAGCGCTGCTAAAGACCAGGCCAGATTCTGAAACTCTTCATAGCGCTGCTAAAGACCAGGCCAGATTCTGAAACTCTTCCATAGCGCTGCTAAAGACCAGGCCAGATTCTGAAACTCTTCCTAGCGCTGCTAAAGACCAGGCCAGATTCTGAAACTCTTCATAGCGCTGCTAAAGACCAGGCCAGATTCTGTAACTCTTCATAAGCGCTGCTAAAGACCAGGCCAGATTCTGAAACTCTTCATAGCTGCTGCTAAAGACCAGGCCAGATTCTGAAACTCTTCATAGCGCTGCTAAAGACCAGGCCAGATTCTGAAACTCTTCCAAGCTGCTAAAGACCAGGCCAGATTCTGAAACTCTTCCTAGCGCTGCTAAAGACCAGGCCAGATTCTGTAACTCTTCCTAGCGCTGCTAAAGACCAGGCCAGATTCTGAAACTCTTCCTAGCGCTGCTAAAGAGCAGGCCAGATTCTGAAACTCTTCATAGCGCTGCTAAAGACCAGGCCAGATTCTGAAACTCTTCCTAGCGCTGCTAAAGACCAGGCCAGATTCTGAAACTCTTCCTAGCGCTGCTAAAGACCAGGCCAGATTCTGAAACTCTTCATAGCGCTGCTAAAGACCAGGCCAGATTCTGAAACTCTTCATAGCGCTGCTAAAGACCAGGCCAGATTCTGAAACTCTTCATAGCGCTGCTAAAGACCAGGCCAGATTCTGAAACTCTTCATAGCGCTGCTAAAGACCAGGCCAGATTCTGAAACTCTTCATAGCTGCTAAAGACCAGGCCAGATTCTGAAACTCTTCATAGCGCTGCTAAAGACCAGGCCAGATTCTGTAACTCTTCTCTTCCTAACTCTTCCTAGCGCTGCTAAAGACCAGGCCAGATTCTGTAACTCTTCCTAGCGCTGCTAAAGACCAGGCCAGATTCTGAAACTCTTCCTAGCGCTGCTAAAGACCAGGCCAGATTCTGAAACTCTTCCTAGCGCTGCTAAAGACCAGGCCAGAAAACTCTTCATAGCTGCTAAAGACCAGGCCAGATTCTGAAACTCTTCATAGCGCTGCTAAAGACCAGGCCAGATTCTGTAACTCTTCCTAGCGCTGCTAAAGACCAGGCCAGATTCTGAAACTCTTCCTAGCGCTGCTAAAGACCAGGCCAGATTCTGAAACTCTTCCTAGCGCTGCTAAAGACCAGGCCAGATTCTGAAACTCTTCATAGCGCTGCTAAAGACCAGGCCAGATTCTGTAACTCTTCCTAGCGCTGCTAAAGACCAGGCCAGATTCTGAAACTCTTCATAGCGCTGCTAAAGACCAGGCCAGATTCTGAAACTCTTCCTAGCGCTGCTAAAGACCAGGCCAGATTCTGAAACTCTTCTCTGCTAAAGACCAGGCCAGATTCTGAAACTCTTCCTAGCGCTGCTAAAGACCAGGCCAGATTCTGAAACTCTTCATAGCGCTGCTAAAGACCAGGCCAGATTCTGTAACTCTTCCTAGCGCTGCTAAAGACCAGGCCAGATTCTGAAACTCTTCATAGCGCTGCTAAAGACCAGGCCAGATTCTGAAACTCTTCATAGCGCTGCTAAAGACCAGGCCAGATTCTGAAACTCTTCCTAGCGCTGCTAAAGACCAGGCCAGATTCTGTAACTCTTCCTAGCGCTGCTAAAGACCAGGCCAGATTCTGAAACTCTTCCTAGCGCTGCTAAAGACCAGGCCAGATTCTGAAACTCTTCATAGCGCCGCTAAAGACCAGGCCAGATTCTGAAACTCTTCCTAGCGCTGCTAAAGACCAGGCCAGATTCTGAAACTCTTCCTAGCGCCTCTAAAGACTAGGCCAGATTCTGAAACTCTTCCAAGCGCAGCTAAAGACCAGGCCAGATTCTGTAACTCTTCATAGCGCTGCTAAAGACCAGGCCAGATTCTGAAACTCTTCCTAGCGCTGCTAAAGACCAGGCCAGATTCTGAAACTCTTCCTAGCGCTGCTAAAGACCAGGCCAGATTCTGAAACTCTTCATAGCGCTGCTAAAGACCAGGCCAGATTCTGTAACTCTTCATAGCGCTGCTAAAGACCAGGCCAGATTCTGAAACTCTTCCTAGCGCTGCTAAAGACCAGGCCAGATTCTGAAACTCTTCCTAGCGCTGCTAAAGACCAGGCCAGATTCTGAAACTCTTCATAGCGCTGCTAAAGACCAGGCCAGATTCTGAAACTCTTCCTAGCGCTGCTAAAGACCAGGCCAGATTCTGAAACTCTTCATAGCGCTGCAAAAGACCAGGCCAGATTCTGAAGCTCTTCATAGCGCGTGCTAAAGACCAGGCCAGATTCTGAAACTCTTCATAGCGCTGCTAAAGACCAGGCCAGATTCTGAAACTCTTCCTAGCGCTGCTAAAGACCAGGCCAGATTCTGTAACTCTTCCTAGCGCTGCTAAAGACCAGGCCAGATTCTGAAACTCTTCCTAGCGCTGCTAAAGACCAGGCCAGATTCTGAAACTCTTCATAGCGCTGCTAAAGACCAGGCCAGATTCTGAAACTCTTCCTAGCGCTGCTAAAGACCAGGCCAGATTCTGAAACTCTTTCTGCTAAAGACCAGGCCAGATTCTGAAACTCTTCCTAGCGCTGCTAAAGACCAGGCCAGATTCTGAAACTCTTCATAGCGCTGCTAAAGACCAGGCCAGATTCTGTAACTCTTCCAAGCGCGTGCTAAAGACCAGGCCAGATTCTGTAACTCTTCCTAGCGCTGCTAAAGACCAGGCCAGATTCTGAAACTCTTCCTAGCGCTGCTAAAGACCAGGCCAGATTCTGAAACTCTTCCTAGCGCTGCTAAAGACCAGGCCAGATTCTGAAACTCTTCCTAGCGCGTGCTAAAGACCAGGCCAGATTCTGAAACTCTTCATAGCGCTGCTAAAGACCAGGCCAGATTCTGAAACTCTTCCTAGCGCTGCTAAAGACCAGGCCAGATTCTGAAACTCTTCATAGCGCTGCTAAAGACCAGGCCAGATTCTGTAACTCTTCCTAGCGCTGCTAAAGACCAGGCCAGATTCTGAAACTCTTCATAGCGCTGCTAAAGACCAGGCCAGATTCTGAAACTCTTCCTAGCGCTGCTAAAGACCAGGCCAGATTCTGAAACTCTTCATAGCGCTGCTAAAGACCAGGCCAGATTCTGAAACTCTTCATAGCGCTGCTAAAGACCAGGCCAGATTCTGAAACTCTTCATAGCGCTGCTAAAGACCAGGCCAGATTCTGAAACTCTTCATAGCGCTGCTAAAGACCAGGCCAGATTCTGAAACTCTTCATAGCGCTGTTAAAGACCAGGACAGATTCTGAAACTCTTCCTAGCGCTGCTAAATACCAGGCCAGATTCTGAAACTCTTCCTAGCGCTGCTAAAGACCAGGCCAGATTCTGAAACTCTTCCTAGCGCTGCTAAAGACCAGGCCAGATTCTGAAACTCTTCCTAGCGCTGCTAAAGACCAGGCCAGATTCTGAAACTCTTCATAGCGCTGCTAAAGACCAGGCCAGATTCTGAAACTCTTCCTAGCGCTGCTAAAGACCAGGCCAGATTCTGAAACTCTTCCAAGCGCTGCTAAAGACCAGGCCAGATTCTGTAACTCTTCATAGCGCTGCTAAAGACCAGGCCAGATTCTGAAACTCTTCATAGCGCTGCTAAAGACCAGGCCAGATTCTGAAACTCTTCATAGCGCTGCTAAAGACCAGGCCAGATTCTGAAACTCTTCATAGCGCTGCTAAAGACCAGGCCAGATTCTGAAACTCTTCCTAGCGCTGCTAAAGACCAGGCCAGATTCTGAAACTCTTCCTAGCGCTGCTAAAGACCAGGCCAGATTCTGTAACTCTTCCTAGCGCTGCTAAAGACCAGGCCAGATTCTGAAACTCTTCATAGCGCTGCTAAAGACCAGGCCAGATTCTGAAACTCTTCATAGCGCTGCTAAAGACCAGGCCAGATTCTGAAACTCTCTTCATAGCGCTGCTAAAGACCAGGCCAGATTCTGAAACTCTTCCTAGCGCTGCTAAAGACCAGGCCAGATTCTGAAACTCTTCATAGCGCTGCTAAAGACCAGGCCAGATTCTGAAACTCTTCATAGCGCTGCTAAAGACCAGGCCAGATTCTGAAACTCTTCATAGCGCTGCTAAAGACCAGGCCAGATTCTGAAACTCTTCCTAGCGCTGCTAAAGACCAGGCCAGATTCTGAAACTCTTAAACTTCTTCCTAGCTGCTAAAGACCAGGCCAGATTCTGAAACTCTTCATAGCGCTGCTAAAGACCAGGCCAGATTCTGAAACTCTTCATAGCGCTGCTAAAGACCAGGCCAGATTCTGAAACTTCTTTCTAAAGACCAGGCCTGCTAAAGACCAGGCCAGCCAGATTCTGTAACTCTTCATAGCGCTGCTAAAGACCAGGCCAGATTCTGAAACTCTTCATAGCGCTGCTAAAGACCAGGCCAGATTCTGTAACTCTTCCTAGCGCTGCTAAAGACCAGGCCAGATTCTGAAACTCTTCCTAGCGCTGCTAAAGACCAGGCCAGATTCTGAAACTCTTCATAGCGCTGCTAAAGACCAGGCCAGATTCTGAAACTCTTCCTAGCGCTGCTAAAGACCAGGCCAGATTCTGTAACTCTTCCTAGCGCTGCTAAAGACCAGGCCAGATTCTGTAACTCTTCATAGCGCTGCTAAAGACCAGGCCAGATTCTGAAACTCTTCCTAGCGCTGCTAAAGACCAGGCCAGATTCTGAAACTCTTCATAGCGCTGCTAAAGACCAGGCCAGATTCTGAAACTCTTCCTAGCGCTGCTAAAGACCAGGCCAGATTCTGAAACTCTTCTATAGCGCTGCTAAAGACCAGGCCAGATTCTGTAACTCTTCATAGCGCTGCTAAAGACCAGGCCAGATTCTGAAACTCTTCATAGCGCTGCTAAAGACCAGGCCAGATTCTGAAACTCTTCCTAGCGCTGCTAAAGACCAGGCCAGATTCTAAAACTCTTCATAGCGCTGCTAAAGACCAGGCCAGATTCTGTAACTCTTCCTAGCGCTGCTAAAGACCAGGCCAGATTCTGAAACTCTTCCTAGCGCTGCTAAAGACCAGGCCAGATTCTGAAACTCTTCATAGCGCTGCTAAAGACCAGGCCAGATTCTGAAACTCTTCCTAGCGCTGCTAAAGACCAGGCCAGATTCTGTAACTCTTCCTAGCGCTGCTAAAGACCAGGCCAGATTCTGTAACTCTTCCTAGCGCTGCTAAAGACCAGGCCAGATTCTGAAACTCTTCATAGCGCTGCTAAAGACCAGGCCAGATTCTGAAACTCTTCATAGCTGCTAAAGACCAGGCCAGATTCTGAAACTCTTCATAGCTGCTAAAGACCAGGCCAGATTCTGAAACTCTTCATAGCGCTGCTAAAGACCAGGCCAGATTCTGTAACTCTTCATAGCGCTGCTAAAGACCAGGCCAGATTCTGAAACTCTTCCTAGCGCTGCTAAAGACCAGGCCAGATTCTGAAACTCTTCATAGCGCTGCTAAAGACCAGGCCAGATTCTGTAACTCTTCCTAGCGCTGCTAAAGACCAGGCAGATTCTGAAACTCTTCAAACTCTTCATGAAATTCTAAAGACCAGGCCAGATTCTGAAACTCTTCCTAGCGCTGCTAAAGACCAGGCCAGATTCAAACTTCTGCTAAAGACCAGGCCAGATTCTGAAACTCTTCCAGCGCTGCTAAAGACCAGGCCAGATTCTGAAACTCTTCATAGCGCTGCTAAAGACCAGGCCAGATTCTGAAACTCTTCATAGCGCTGCTAAAGACCAGGCCAGATTCTGAAACTCTTGCTAGCGCGTGCTAAAGACCAGGCCAGATTCTGTAACTCTTCCTAGTGCTGCTAAAGACCAGGCCAGATTCTGAAACTCTTCCTAGATTCTGAAACTCTTCATAGCGCTGCTAAAGACCAGGCCAGATTCTGAAACTCTTCTAGCGCTGCTAAAGACCAGGCCAGATTCTGAAACTCTTCATAGCGCTGCTAAAGACCAGGCCAGATTCTGAAACTCTTCATAGCGCTGCTAAAGACCAGGCCAGATTCTGAAACTCTTCCTAGCGCTGCTAAAGACCAGGCCAGATTCTGAAACTCTTCATAGCGCTGCTAAAGACCAGGCCAGATTCTGAAACTCTTCCTAGCGCTGCTAAAGACCAGGCCAGATTCTGAAACTCTTCATAGCGCTGCTAAAGACCAGGCCAGATTCTGAAACTCTTCATAGCGCTGCTAAAGACCAGGCCAGATTCTGAAACTCTTCATAGCGCTGCTAAAGACCAGGCCAGATTCTGTAACTCTTTCATAGCGCTGCTAAAGACCAGGCCAGATTCTGAAACTCTTCTTCTAAAGACCAGGCAGATGCTAAAGACCAGGCCAGATTCTGTAACTCTTCCTAGCGCTGCTAAAGACCAGGCCAGATTCTGAAACTCTTCATAGCGCTGCTAAAGACCAGGCCAGATTCTGAAACTCTTCATAGCGCTGCTAAAGACCAGGCCAGATTCTGAAACTCTTCATAGCGCTGCTAAAAGACCAGGCCAGATTCTGTAACTCTTCCTAGCGCTGCTAAAGACCAGGCCAGATTCTGAAACTCTTCATAGCGCTGCTAAAGACCAGGCCAGATTCTGAAACTCTTCATAGCGCTGCTAAAGACCAGGCCAGATTCTGTAACTCTTCCTAAAGACCAGGCCAGATTCTGAACTCTTCCTAGCGCTGCTAAAGACCAGGCCAGATTCTGAAACTCTTCCTAGCGCTGCTAAAAGACCAGGCCAGATTCTGAAACTCTTCATAGCGCTGCTAAAGACCAGGCCAGATTCTGTAACTCTTCCATAGCGCTGCTAAAGACCAGGCCAGATTCTGTAACTCTTCCTAGCGCTGCTAAAGACCAGGCCAGATTCTGTAACTCTTCCTAGCGCTGCTAAAGACCAGGCCAGATTCTGAAACTCTTCATAGCGCTGCTAAAGACCAGGCCAGATTCTGAAACTCTTCATAGCGCTGCTAAAGACCAGGCCAGATTCTGAAACTCTTCATAGCGCTGCTAAAGACCAGGCCAGATTCTGAAACTCTTCATAGCGCTGCTAAAGACCAGGCCAGATTCTGTAACTCTTCCTAGCGCTGCTAAAGACCAGGCCAGATTCTGAAACTCTTCATAGCGCTGCTAAAGACCAGGCCAGATTCTGAAACTCTTCATAGCTGCTAAAGACCAGGCCAGATTCTGAAACTCTTCCTAGCGCTGCTAAAGACCAGGCCAGATTCTGAAACTCTTCATAGCGCTGCTAAAGACCAGGCCAGATTCTGTAACTCTTCATAGCGCTGCTAAAGACCAGGCCAGATTCTGAAACTCTTCATAGCGCTGCTAAAGACCAGGCCAGATTCTGAAACTCTTCATAGCGCTGCTAAAGACCAGGCCAGATTCTGAAACTCTTCATAGCGCTGCTAAAGACCAGGCCAGATTCTGAAACTCTTCATAGCGCTGCTAAAGACCAGGCCAGATTCTGAAACTCTTCATAGCGCTGCTAAAGACCAGGCCAGATTCTGAAACTCTTCTTCCTGCTGCTAAAGACCAGGCCAGATTCTGAAACTCTTCATAGCGCTGCTAAAGACCAGGCCAGATTCTGAAACTCTTCTAGCTTCTAAAGACCAGGCCAGATTCTGAAACTCTTCCTAGCGCTAAAGACCAGGCCAGATTCTGTAACTCTTCATAGCGCTGCTAAAGACCAGGCCAGATTCTGAAACTCTTCATAGCGCTGCTAAAGACCAGGCCAGATTCTGAAACTCTTCATAGCGCTGCTAAAGACCAGGCCAGATTCTGAAACTCTTCATAGCGCTGCTAAAGACCAGGCCAGATTCTGAAACTCTTCCATAGCGCTGCTAAAGACCAGGCCAGATTCTGAAACTCTTCCTAGCGCTGCTAAAGACCAGGCCAGATTCTGTAACTCTTTCATAGCGCTGCTAAAGACCAGGCCAGATTCTGAAACTCTTCCTAGCGCTGCTAAAGACCAGGCCAGATTCTGAAACTCTTCCTAGCGCTGCTAAAGACCAGGCCAGATTCTGAAACTCTTCATAGCGCTGCTAAAGACCAGGCCAGATTCTGTAACTCTTCATAGCGCTGCTAAAGACCAGGCCAGATTCTGAAACTCTTCCTAGCGCTGCTAAAGACCAGGCCAGATTCTGTAACTCTTCATAGCGCTGCTAAAGACCAGGCCAGAGCTAAAGACCAGGCCAGATTCTGAAACTCTTCATAGCGCTGCTAAAGACCAGGCCAGATTCTGAAACTCTTCATAGCGCTGCTAAAGACCAGGCCAGATTCTGTAACTCTTCATAGCGCTGCTAAAGACCAGGCCAGATTCTGAAACTCTTCATAGCGCTGCTAAAGACCAGGCCAGATTCTGAAACTCTTCCTAGCGCTGCTAAAGACCAGGCCAGATTCTGTAACTCTTCCTAGCGCTGCTAAAGACCAGGCCAGATTCTGTAACTCTTCATAGCGCTGCTAAAGACCAGGCCAGATTCTGAAACTCTTCATAGCGCTGCTAAAGACCAGGCCAGATTCTGAAACTCTTCATAGCGCTGCTAAAGACCAGGCCAGATTCTGAAACTCTTCATAGCGCTGCTAAAGACCAGGCCAGATTCTGTAACTCTTCCTAGCGCTGCTAAAGACCAGGCCAGATTCTGAAACTCTTCATAGCGCTGCTAAAGACCAGGCCAGATTCTGAAACTCTTCCTAGCGCTGCTAAAGACCAGGCCAGATTCTGAAACTCTTCATCGTGCTGCTAAAGACCAGGCCAGATTCTGTAACTCTTCCTAGCGCTGCTAAAGACCAGGCCAGATTCTGAAACTCTTCCTAGCGCTGCTAAAGACCAGGCCAGATTCTGAAACTCTTCCTAGCGCTGCTAAAGACCAGGCCAGATTCTGAAACTCTTCATAGCGCTGCTAAAGACCAGGCCAGATTCTGAAACTCTTCATAGCGCTGCTAAAGACCAGGCCAGATTCTGAAACTCTTCATAGCGCTGCTAAAGACCAGGCCAGATTCTGAAACTCTTCCTAGCCCGTGCTAAAGACCAGGCCAGATTCTGAAACTCTTCCTAGCGCTGCTAAAGACCAGGCCAGATTCTGAAACTCTTCATAGCGCTGCTAAAGACCAGGCCAGATTCTGAAACTCTTCATAGCGCTGCTAAAGACCAGGCCAGATTCTGAAACTCTTCCTAGCGCTGCTAAAGACCAGGCCAGATTCTGAAACTCTTCCTAGCGCTGCTAAAGACCAGGCCAGATTCTGAAACTCTTCCTAGCGCTGCTAAAGACCAGGCCAGATTCTGAAACTCTTCCTAGCGCTGCTAAAGACCAGGCCAGATTCTGTAACTCTTCATAGCGCTGCTAAAGACCAGGCCAGATTCTGTAACTCTTCATAGCGCTGCTAAAGACCAGGCCAGATTCTGTAACTCTTCCTAGCGCTGCTAAAGACCAGGCCAGATTCTGAAACTCTTCATAGCGCTGCTAAAGACCAGGCCAGATTCTGAAACTCTTCATAGCTGCTAAAGACCAGGCCAGATTCTGAAACTCTTCATAGCGCTGCTAAAGACCAGGCCAGATTCTGAAACTCTTCCTAGCGCTGCTAAAGACCAGGCCAGATTCTGTAACTCTTCATAGCGCTGCTAAAGACCAGGCCAGATTCTGAAACTCTTCATAGCGCTGCTAAAGACCAGGCCAGATTCTGAAACTCTTCCTATAGCGCTGCTAAAGACCAGGCCAGATTCTGAAACTCTTCATAGCGCTGCTAAAGACCAGGCCAGATTCTGAAACTCTTCCTAGCGCTGCTAAAGACCAGGCCAGATTCTGAAACTCTTCTAGCGCTGCTAAAGACCAGGCCAGATTCTGAAACTCTTCATAGCGCTGCTAAAGACCAGGCCAGATTCTGAAACTCTTCATAGCGCTGCTAAAGACCAGGCCAGATTCTGAAACTCTTCATAGCGCTGCTAAAGACCAGGCCAGATTCTGAAACTCTTCATAGCGCTGCTAAAGACCAGGCCAGATTCTGTAACTCTTCTTCCTAAAGACCAGGCCAGATTCTGTAACTCTTCATAGCTGCTAAAGACCAGGCCAGATTCTGAAACTCTTCATAGCGCTGCTAAAGACCAGGCCAGATTCTGAAACTCTTCCTAGCGCTGCTAAAGACCAGGCCAGATTCTGAAACTCTTCTTCATAGCGCTGCTAAAGACCAGGCCAGATTCTGAAACTCTTCATAGCGCTGCTAAAGACCAGGCCAGATTCTGTAACTCTTCCTAGCGCTGCTAAAGACCAGGCCAGATTCTGAAACTCTTCTAAAGACCAGGCCAGCTGCTAAAGACCAGGCCAGATTCTGAAACTCTTCATAGCGCTGCTAAAGACCAGGCCAGATTCTGAAACTCTTCATAGCGCTGCTAAAGACCAGGCCAGATTCTGAAACTCTTCCTAGCGCGTGCTAAAGACCAGGCCAGATTCTGTAACTCTTCCTAGCGCTGCTAAAGACCAGGCCAGATTCTGAAACTCTTCAGATTCTGAAAGCGCTGCTAAAGACCAGGCCAGATTCTGAAACTCTTCCTAGCGCTGCTAAAGACCAGGCCAGATTCTGAAACTCTTCATAGCGCTGCTAAAGACCAGGCCAGATTCTGAAACTCTTCATAGCGCTGCTAAAGACCAGGCCAGATTCTGAAACTCTTCATAGCGCTGCTAAAGACCAGGCCAGATTCTGAAACTCTTCATAGCGCTGCTAAAGACCAGGCCAGATTCTGAAACTCTTCCTAGCGCTGCTAAAGACCAGGCCAGATTCTGAAACTCTTCATAGCGCTGCTAAAGACCAGGCCAGATTCTGAAACTCTTCTAGTGCTGCTAAAGACCAGGCCAGATTCTGAAACTCTTCTGCTAAAGACCAGGCCAGATTCTGAAACTCTTCTATAGCTGCTAAAGACCAGGCCAGATTCTGTAACTCTTCATAGCGCTGCTAAAGACCAGGCCAGATTCTGTAACTCTTCATAGCGCTGCTAAAGACCAGGCCAGATTCTGTAACTCTTCATAGCGCTGCTAAAGACCAGGCCAGATTCTGAAACTCTTCATAGCGCTGCTAAAGACCAGGCCAGATTCTGAAACTCTTCAGCGCTGCTAAAGACCAGGCCAGATTCTGAAACTCTTCATAGCGCTGCTAAAGACCAGGCCAGATTCTGAAACTCTTCCTAGCGCTGCTAAAGACCAGGCCAGATTCTCTGAAACTCTTCATAGCGCTGCTAAAGACCAGGCCAGATTCTGAAACTCTTCCTAGCGCTGCTAAAGACCAGGCCAGATTCTGAAACTCTTCATAGCGCTGCTAAAGACCAGGCCAGATTCTGTAACTCTTCCTAGCGCTGCTAAAGACCAGGCCAGATTCTGAAACTCTTCCTAGCGCTGCTAAAGACCAGGCCAGATTCTGAAACTCTTCATAGCGCTGCTAAAGACCAGGCCAGATTCTGTAACTCTTCATAGCGCTGCTAAAGACCAGGCCAGATTCTGAAACTCTTCCTATAGCTGCTAAAGACCAGGCCAGATTCTGTAACTCTTCCATAGCGCTGCTAAAGACCAGGCCAGATTCTGTAACTCTTCCTAGCGCTGCTAAAGACCAGGCCAGATTCTGAAACTCTTCATAGCGCTGCTAAAGACCAGGCCAGATTCTGAAACTCTTCATAGCGCTGCTAAAGACCAGGCCAGATTCTGAAACTCTTCCTAGCGCTGCTAAAGACCAGGCCAGATTCTGAAACTCTTCATAGCGCTGCTAAAGACCAGGCCAGATTCTGTAACTCTTCATAGCGCTGCTAAAGACCAGGCCAGATTCTGAAACTCTTCATAGCGCTGCTAAAGACCAGGCCAGATTCTGAAACTCTTCATAGCGCTGCTAAAGACCAGGCCAGATTCTGAAACTCTTCATAGCGCTGCTAAAGACCAGGCCAGATTCTGAAACTCTTCATAGCGCTGCTAAAGACCAGGCCAGATTCTGAAACTCTTCATAGCGCTGCTAAAGACCAGGCCAGATTCTGAAACTCTTCATAGCGCTGCTAAAGACCAGGCCAGATTCTGTAACTCTTCATAGCGCTGCTAAAGACCAGGCCAGATTCTGAAACTCTTCATAGCGCTGCTAAAGACCAGGCCAGATTCTGAAACTCTTCCTAGCGCTGCTAAAGACCAGGCCAGATTCTGAAACTCTTCCTAGCGCTGCTAAAGACCAGGCCAGATTCTGAAACTCTTCATAGCGCTGCTAAAGACCAGGCCAGATTCTGAAACTCTTCATAGCGCTGCTAAAGACCAGGCCAGATTCTGTAACTCTTCATAGCGCTGCTAAAGACCAGGCCAGATTCTGAAACTCTTCATAGCGCTGCTAAAGACCAGGCCAGATTCTGAAACTCTTCTAGCGCTGCTAAAGACCAGTCCAGATTCTGTAACTCTTCCTAGCGCTGCTAAAGACCAGGCCAGATTCTGAAACTCTTCCTAGCGCTGCTAAAGACCAGGCCAGATTCTGAAACTCTTCATAGCGCTGCTAAAGACCAGGCCAGATTCTGAAACTCTTCATAGCGCTGCTAAAGACCAGGCCAGATTCTGAAACTCTTCATAGCGCTGCTAAAGACCAGGCCAGATTCTGTAACTCTTCATAGTGCTGCTAAAGACCAGGCCAGATTCTGTAACTCTTCATAGCGCTGCTAAAGACCAGGCCAGATTCTGAAACTCTTCATAGCGCTGCTAAAGACCAGGCCAGATTCTGAAACTCTTCCTAGCGCTGCTAAAGACCAGGCCAGATTCTGAAACTCTTCATAGCTGCTGCTAAAGACCAGGCCAGATTCTGAAACTCTTCATAGCGCTGCTAAAGACCAGGCCAGATTCTGAAACTCTTCATAGCGCTGCTAAAGACCAGGCCAGATTCTGTAACTCTTCATAGCGCTGCTAAAGACCAGGCCAGATTCTGAAACTCTTCATAGCGCTGCTAAAGACCAGGCCAGATTCTGAAACTCTTCATAGCGCTGCTAAAGACCAGGCCAGATTCTGAAACTCTTCATAGCGCTGCTAAAGACCAGGCCAGATTCTGAAACTCTTCCTAGCGCTGCTAAAGACCAGGCCAGATTCTGAAACTCTTCATAGCGCTGCTAAAGACCAGGCCAGATTCTGAAACTCTTCATAGCGCTGCTAAAGACCAGGCCAGATTCTGTAACTCTTCATAGCGCTGCTAAAGACCAGGCCAGATTCTGTAACTCTTCCTAGCGCTGCTAAAGACCAGGCCAGATTCTGAAACTCTTCTTAGCGCTGCTAAAGACCAGGCCAGATTCTGAAACTCTTCATAGCGCTGCTAAAGACCAGGCCAGATTCTGAAACTCTTCATAGCGCTGCTAAAGACCAGGCCAGATTCTGAAACTCTTCATAGCGCTGCTAAAGACCAGGCCAGATTCTGTAACTCTTCATAGCGCTGCTAAAGACCAGGCCAGATTCTGTAACTCTTCATAGCGCTGCTAAAGACCAGGCCAGATTCTGAAACTCTTGCTAGCACGTGCTAAAGACCAGGCCAGATTCTGAAACTCTTCATAGCGCTGCTAAAGACCAGGCCAGATTCTGTAACTCTTCCTAGCGCTGCTAAAGACCAGGCCAGATTCTGAAACTCTTCATAGCGCTGCTAAAGACCAGGCCAGATTCTGTAACTCTTCCTAGCTAAAGCAAAGTGCTGCTAAAGACCAGGCAGATTCTGTAACTCTTCATAGCGCTGCTAAAGACCAGGCCAGATTCTGTAACTCTTCCTAGCGCTGCTAAAGACCAGGCCAGATTCTGAAACTCTTCATAGCGCTGCTAAAGACCAGGCCAGATTCTGAAACTCTTCATAGCGCTGCTAAAGACCAGGCCAGATTCTGTAACTCTTCCTAGCGCTGCTAAAGACCAGGCCAGATTCTGTAACTCTTCCTAGCGCTGCTAAAGACCAGGCCAGATTCTGTAACTCTTCCTAGCGCTGCTAAAGACCAGGCCAGATTCTGTAACTCTTCCTAGCGCTGCTAAAGACCAGGCCAGATTCTGAAACTCTTCCTAGCGCTGCTAAAGACCAGGCCAGATTCTGTAACTCTTCCTAGCGCTGCTAAAGACCAGGCCAGATTCTGAAACTCTTCTGCTAAAGACCAGGCCAGATTCTGTAACTCTTCTAGCGCTGCTAAAGACCAGGCCAGATTCTGTAACTCTTCATAGCGCTGCTAAAGACCAGGCCAGATTCTGAAACTCTTCATAGCGCTGCTAAAGACCAGGCCAGATTCTGTAACTCTTCCTAGCGCTGCTAAAGACCAGGCCAGATTCTGAAACTCTTCCTAGCGCTGCTAAAGACGAGGCCAGATTCTGCCAATTCTAACTCTTCATAGCGCTGCTAAAGACCAGGCCAGATTCTGAAACTCTTCCTAGCGCTGCTAAAGACCAGGCCAGATTCTGAAACTCTTCATAGCGCTGCTAAAGACCAGGCCAGATTCTGTAACTCTTCATAGCGCTGCTAAAGACCAGGCCAGATTCTGAAACTCTTCATAGCGCTGCTAAAGACCAGGCCAGATTCTGAAACTCTTCATAGCGCTGCTAAAGACCAGGCCAGATTCTGTAACTCTTCATAGCTGCTGCTAAAGACCAGGCCAGATTCTGAAACTCTTCCTAGCGCTGCTAAAGACCAGGCCAGATTCTGAAACTCTTCATAGCGCTGCTAAAGACCAGGCCAGATTCTGAAACTCTTCATAGCGCTGCTAAAGACCAGGCCAGATTCTGAAACTCTTCATAGTGCTGCTAAAGACCAGGCCAGATTCTGTAACTCTTCCTAGCTGCTAAAGACCAGGCCAGATTCTGAAACTCTTCATAGCGCTGCTAAAGACCAGGCCAGATTCTGAAACTCTTCATAGCGCTGCTAAAGACCAGGCCAGATTCTGAAACTCTTCCTAGCGCTGCTAAAGACCAGGCCAGATTCTGTAACTCTTCCTAGCGCTGCTAAAGACCAGGCCAGATTCTGAAACTCTTCCTAGCGCTGCTAAAGACCAGGCCAGATTCTGAAACTCTTCATAGCGCTGCTAAAGACCAGGCCAGATTCTGAAACTCTTCATAGCGCTGCTAAAGACCAGGCCAGATTCTGAAACTCTTCCTAGCGCTGCTAAAGACCAGGCCAGATTCTGAAACTCTTCCTAGCGCTGCTAAAGACCAGGCCAGATTCTGAAACTCTTCATAGCGCTGCTAAAGACCAGGCCAGATTCTGAAACTCTTCATAGCGCTGCTAAAGACCAGGCCAGATTCTGAAACTCTTCATAGCGCTGCTAAAGACCAGGCCAGATTCTGTAACTCTTCTAAAGACCAGGCCAGATTCTGAAACTCTTCCTAGCGCTGCTAAAGACCAGGCCAGTTTCTGAAACTCTTCATAGCGCTGCTAAAGACCAGGCCAGATTCTGAAACTCTTTCTGCTAAAGACCAGGCCAGATTCTGAACTCTTCCTAGCTGCTGCTAAAGACCAGGCCAGATTCTGAAACTCTTCCATAGCGCTGCTAAAGACCAGGCCAGATTCTGAAACTCTTCATAGCGCTGCTAAAGACCAGGCCAGATTCTGTAACTCTTCCTTGCTAAAGACCAGGCCAGATTCTGAAACTCTTCAGGCTGCTAAAGACCAGGCCAGATTCTGAAACTCTTCCTAGCGCTGCTAAAGACCAGGCCAGATTCTGAAACTCTTCATAGCGCTGCTAAAGACCAGGCCAGATTCTGAAACTCTTCCTAGCGCTGCTAAAGACCAGGCCAGATTCTGAAACTCTTCATAGCGCTGCTAAAGACCAGGCCAGATCTGAAAACTCTTCATAGCGCTGCTAAAGACCAGGCCAGATTCTGAAACTCTTCATAGCGCTGCAAAAGACCAGGCCAGATTCTGAAACTCTTCATAGCGCTGCTAAAGACCAGGCCAGATTCTGTAACTCTTCATAGCGCTGCTAAAGACCAGGCCAGATTCTGTAACTCTTCATAGCGCTGCTAAAGACCAGGCCAGATTCTGAAACTCTTCCTAGCGCTGCTAAAGACCAGGCCAGATTCTGAAACTCTTCATAGCGCTGCTAAAGACCAGGCCAGATTCTGAAACTCTTCCTAGCGCTGCTAAAGACCAGGCCAGATTCTGAAACTCTTCATAGCGCTGCTAAAGACCAGGCCAGATTCTGTAACTCTTCATAAGCGCTGCTAAAGACCAGGCCAGATTCTGAAACTCTTCCTAGCGCTGCTAAAGAGCAGGCCAGATTCTGAAACTCTTCATAGCGCTGCTAAAGACCAGGCCAGATTCTGTAACTCTTCATAGCGCTGCTAAAGACCAGGCCAGATTCTGAAACTCTTCATAACGCTGCTAAAGGCCAGGACAGATTCTGAAACTCTTCCTGCTAAAGACCAGGCCAGATTCTGAAACTCTGCTAAAGACCAGGCCAGATTCTGAAACTCTTCCTAGCGCTGCTAAAGACCAGGCCAGATTCTGAAACTCTTCATAGCGCTGCTAAAGACCAGGCCAGATTCTGAAACTCTTCCTAGCGCTGCTAAAGACCAGGCCAGATTCTGAAACTCTTCATAGCTGCTAAAGACCAGGCCGGATTCTGAAGCTCTTCATAGCGCGTGCTAAAGACCAGGCCAGATTCTGTAACTTTTCATAGCGCTGCTAAAGACCAGGCCAGATTCTGAAACTCTTCCTAGCGCTGCTAAAGACCAGGCCAGATTCTGTAACTCTTCATAGCGCTGCTAAAGACCAGGCCAGATTCTGAAACTCTTCATAGCGCTGCTAAAGACCAGGCCAGATTCTGAAACTCTTCATAGCGCTGCTAAAGACCAGGCCAGATTCTGTAACTCTTCCTAGCGCTGCTAAAGACCAGGCCAGATTCTGAAACTCTTCATAGCGCTGCTAAAGACCAGGCCAGATTCTGTAACTCTTCATAGCGCTGCTAAAGACCAGGCCAGATTCTGAAACTCTTCATAGCGCTGCTAAAGACCAGGCCAGATTCTGAAACTCTTCATAGCGCTGCTAAAGACCAGGCCAGATTCTGTAACTCTTCATAGCGCTGCTAAAGACCAGGCCAGATTCTGAAACTCTTCCTAGCGCTGCTAAAGACCAGGCCAGATTCTGTAACTCTTCCTAGCGCTGCTAAAGACCAGGCCAGATTGTGTAACTCTTCGTAGCGCTGCTAAAGACCAGGCCAGATTCTAAAACTCTTCATAGCGCTGCTAAAGAACTGGCCAGATTCTGTAACTCTTATTACCGCTGCTAAAGACCTGTCCAGATTCTGAAGCTCTTCATAGCGCGTGCTAAAGACCAGGCCAGATTCTGTAACTCTTCATAGCGCTGCTAAAGACCAGGCCAGATTCTGAAACTCTTCATAGCGCTGCTAAAGACCAGGCCAGATTCTGTAACTCTTCCTAGTGCTGCTAAAGACCAGGCCAGATTCTGAAACTCTTCATAGCGCTGCTAAAGACCAGGCCAGATTCTGAAACTCTTCATAGCGCTGCTAAAGACCAGGCCAGATTCTGAAACTCTTCATAGCGCTGCTAAAGACCAGGCCAGATTCTGAAACTCTTCATAGCGCTGCTAAAGACCAGGCCAGATTCTGAAACTCTTCCTAGCGCTGCTAAAGACCAGGCCAGATTCTGAAACTCTTCATAGCGCTGCTAAAGACCAGGCCAGATTCTGAAACTCTTCATAGCGCTGCTAAAGACCAGGCCAGATTCTGAAACTCTTCCTAGCGCTGCTAAAGACCAGGCCAGATTCTGTAACTCTTCATAGCGCTGCTAAAGACCAGGCCAGATTCTGTAACTCTTCATAGCGCTGCTAAAGACCAGGCCAGATTCTGTAACTCTTCATAGCGCTGCTAAAGACCAGGCCAGATTCTGAAACTCTTCATAGCGCTGCTAAAGACCAGGCCAGATTCTGAAACTCTTCCTAGCGCTGCTAAAGACCAGGCCAGATTCTGAAACTCTTCATAGCGCTGCTAAAGACCAGGCCAGATTCTGAAACTCTTCATAGCGCTGCTAAAGACCAGGCCAGATTCTGAAACTCTTCATAGCGCTGCTAAAGACCAGGCCAGATTCTGTAACTCTTCCTAGCGCTGCTAAAGACCAGGCCAGAAGTTAAAGACCAGGCCAAATTCTGAAACTCTTCATAGCGCTGCTAAAGACCAGGCCAGATTCTGAAACTCTTCATAGCTGCTAAAGACCAGGCCAGATTCTGTAACTCTTCCTAGCGCTGCTAAAGACCAGGCCAGATTCTGAAACTCTTCCTAGCGCTGCTAAAGACCAGGCCAGATTCTGTAACTCTTCATAGCGCTGCTAAAGACCAGGCCAGATTCTGAAACTCTTCCTAGCGCTGCTAAAGACCAGGCCAGATTCTGAAACTCTTCATAGCGCTGCTAAAGACCAGGCCAGATTCTGAAACTCTTCCTAGCGCTGCTAAAGACCAGGCCAGATTCTGTAACTCTTCATAGCGCTGCTAAAGACCAGGCCAGATTCTGAAACTCTTCATAGCGCTGCTAAAGACCAGGCCAGATTCTGAAACTCTTCATAGCGCTGCTAAAGACCAGGCCAGATTCTGAAACTCTTCATAGCGCTGCTAAAGACCAGGCCAGATTCTGTAACTCTTCTAGCTGCTGCTAAAGACCAGGCCAGATTCTGTAACTCTTCCTAGCGCTGCTAAAGACCAGGCCAGATTCTGTAACTCTTCCTAGCGCCTGCTAAAGACCAGGCCAGATTCTGAAACTCTTCCTAGCGCTGCTAAAGACCAGGCCAGATTCTGAAACTCTTCATAGCGCTGCTAAAGACCAGGCCAGATTCTGAAACTCTTCATAGCGCTGCTAAAGACCAGGCCAGATTCTGAAACTCTTCATAGCGCTGCTAAAGACCAGGCCAGATTCTGAAACTCTTCATAGCGCTGCTAAAGACCAGGCCAGATTCTGTAACTCTTCCTAGCGCTGCTAAAGACCAGGCCAGATTCTGAAACTCTTTCCTAGCGCTGCTAAAGACCAGGCCAGATTCTGTAACTCTTCCTAGCGCTGCTAAAGACCAGGCCAGATTCTGAAACTCTTCATAGCGCTGCTAAAGACCAGGCCAGATTCTGAAACTCTTCCTAGCGCTGCTAAAGACCAGGCCAGATTCTGTAACTCTTTCATAGCGCTGCTAAAGACCAGGCCAGATTCTGTAACTCTTCATAGCGCTGCTAAAGACCAGGCCAGATTCTGAAACTCTTCATAGCTGCTAAAGACCAGGCCAGATTCTGAAACTCTTCATAGCGCTGCTAAAGACCAGGCCAGATTCTGAAACTCTTCATAGCGCTGCTAAAGACCAGGCCAGATTCTGAAACTCTTCATAGCGCTGCTAAAGACCAGGCCAGATTCTGAAACTCTTCATAGCTGCTGCTAAAGACCAGGCCAGATTCTGAAACTCTTCCTAGCGCTGCTAAAGACCAGGCCAGATTCTGAAACTCTTCCTAGCGCTGCTAAAGACCAGGCCAGATTCTGAAACTCTTCATAGCGCTGCTAAAGACCAGGCCAGATTCTGAAACTCTTCATAGCGCTGCTAAAGACCAGGCCAGATTCTGAAACTCTTCCTAGCGCTGCTAAAGACCAGGCCAGATTCTGTAACTCTTCCTAGCTGCTAAAGACCAGGCCAGATTCTGTAAAACTCTTCATAGCGCTGCTAAAGACCAGGCCAGATTCTGAAACTCTTCTCTTCAGGCCAGATTAAACTCTTCATAGCGCTGCTAAAGACCAGGCCAGATTCTGAAACTCTTCATAGCGCTGCTAAAGACCAGGCCAGATTCTGAAACTCTTCCTAGCGCTGCTAAAGACCAGGCCAGATTCTGAAACTCTTCATAGCGCTGCTAAAGACCAGGCCAGATTCTGAAACTCTTCATAGCGCTGCTAAAGACCAGGCCAGATTCTGAAACTCTTCATAGCGCTGCTAAAGACCAGGCCAGATTCTGAAACTCTTCATAACGCTGCTAAAGGCCAGGACAGATTCTGAAACTCTTCCTAGCCCGTGGTAAAGACCAGGCCAGATTCTGTAACTCTTCATAGCGCTGCTAAAGACCAGGCCAGATTCTTTAACTCTTCATTGCGCTGTTAAAGACCAGGCCAGATTCTGAAACTCTTCATAGCGCTGCTAAAGACCAGGCCAGATTCTGAAACTCTTCATAGCGCTGCTAAAGACCAGGCCAGATTCTGAAACTCTTCCTAGCGCTGCTAAAGACCAGGCCAGATTCTGAAACTCTTCCTAGCGCTGCTAAAGACCAGGCCAGATTCTGAAACTCTTCATAGCGCTGCTAAAGACCAGGCCAGATTCTGTAACTCTTCATAGCACTGCTAAAGACCAGGCCAGATTCTGAAACTCTTCATAGCGCTGCTAAAGACCAGGCCAGATTCTGAAACTCTTCTAAAGACCAGGCGCTGCTAAAGACCAGGCCAGATTCTGAAACTCTTCCTAGCGCTGCTAAAGACCAGGCCAGATTCTGTAACTCTTCATAGCGCTGCTAAAGACCAGGCCAGATTCTGAAACTCTTCATAGCGCTGCTAAAGACCAGGCCAGATTCTGAAACTCTTCATAGCGCTGCTAAAAAGACCAGGCCAGATTCTGAAACTCTTCTTCCTAGCGCTGCTAAAGACCAGGCCAGATTCTGTAACTCTTCCTAGCGCTGCTAAAGACCAGGCCAGATTCTGAAACTCTTCATAGCGCTGCTAAAGACCAGGCCAGATTCTGTAACTCTTCCTAGCGCTGCTAAAGACCAGGCCAGATTCTGAAACTCTTCATAGCGCTGCTAAAGACCAGGCCAGATTCTGTAAATCTTTAGCGCTGCTAAAGACCAGGCCAGATTCTAACTCTTCATAGCTGCTAAAGACCAGGCCAGATTCTGAAACTCTTCCTAGCGCTGCTAAAGACCAGGCCAGATTCTGTAACTCTTCCTAGCGCTGCTAAAGACCAGGCCAGATTCTGTAACTCTTCATAGCGCTGCTAAAGACCAGGCCAGATTCTGAAACTCTTCATAGCGCTGCTAAAGACCAGGCCAGATTCTGAAACTCTTCCTAGCGCGTGCTAAAGACCAGGCCAGATTCTGAAACTCTTCATAGCTGCTAAAGACCAGGCCAGATTCTGAAACTCTTCCTAGCGCTGCTAAAGACCAGGCCAGATTCTGAAACTCTTCATAGCGCTGCTAAAGACCAGGCCAGATTCTGAAACTCTTCATAGCGCTGCTAAAGACCAGGCCAGATTCTGAAACTCTTCATAGCGCTGCTAAAGACCAGGCCAGATTCTGAAACTCTTCCTAGCGCTGCTAAAGACCAGGCCAGATTCTGAAACTCTTCATAGCGCTGCTAAAGACCAGGCCAGATTCTGAAACTCTTCATAGCGCTGCTAAAGACCAGGCCAGATTCTGAAACTCTTCCTAGCGCTGCTAAAGACCAGGCCAGATTCTGAAACTCTTCATAGCGCTGCTAAAGACCAGGCCAGATTCTGTAACTCTTCATAGCGCTGCTAAAGACCAGGCCAGATTCTGAAACTCTTCATAGCGCTGCTAAAGACCAGGCCAGATTCTGAAACTCTTCCTAGCGCTGCTAAAGACCAGGCCAGATTCTGTAACTCTTCCTAGCGCTGCTAAAGACCAGGCCAGATTCTGTAACTCTTCCTAGCGCTGCTAAAGACCAGGCCAGATTCTGAAACTCTTCATAGCGCTGCTAAAGACCAGGCCAGATTCTGAAACTCTTCATAGCGCTGCTAAAGACCAGGCCAGATTCTGAAAAGCTAAAGACCAGGCCAGATTCTGAAACTCTTCATAGCGCTGCTAAAGACCAGGCCAGATTCTGAAACTCTTCCTAGTGCTGCTAAAGACCAGGCCAGATTCTGAAACTCTTCCTAGCGCTGCTAAAGACCAGGCCAGATTCTGTAACTCTTCATAGCGCTGCTAAAGACCAGGCCAGATTCTGTAACTCTTCATAGCGCTGCTAAAGACCAGGCCAGATTCTGAAACTCTTCCTAGCGCTGCTAAAGACCAGGCCAGATTCTGAAACTCTTCCTAGCGCTGCTAAAGACCAGGCCAGATTCTGTAACTCTTCCTAGCGCTGCTAAAGACCAGGCCAGATTCTGAAACTCTTCATAAAGTGCTGCTAAAGACCAGGCCAGATTCTGAAACTCTTCATAGCGCTGCTAAAGACCAGGCCAGATTCTGAAACTCTTCATAGCGCTGCTAAAGACCAGGCCAGATTCTGAAACTCTTCATAGCGCTGCTAAAGACCAGGCCAGATTCTGAAACTCTTCATAGCTGCTAAAGACCAGGCCAGATTCTGTAACTCTTCCTAGCGCTGCTAAAGACCAGGCCAGATTCTGAAACTCTTCATAAGCGCTGCTAAAGACCAGGCCAGATTCTGAAACTCTTCATAGCGCTGCTAAAGACCAGGCCAGATTCTGAAACTCTTCATAGCGCTGCTAAAGACCAGGCCAGATTCTGAAACTCTTCATAGCGCTGCTAAAGACCAGGCCAGATTCTGAAACTCTTCATAGCGCTGCTAAAGACCAGGCCAGATTCTGAAACTCTTCCTAGCGCTGCTAAAGACCAGGCCAGATTCTGAAACTCTTCATAGCGCTGCTAAAGACCAGGCCAGATTCTGTAACTCTTCCTAGCGCTGCTAAAGACCAGGCCAGATTCTGAAACTCTTCCTAGCGCTGCTAAAGACCAGGCCAGATTCTGTAACTCTTCATAGCGCTGCTAAAGACCAGGCCAGATTCTGAAACTCTTCCTAGCGCTGCTAAAGACCAGGCCAGATTCTGAAACTCTTCATAGCGCTAAAAGACCAGGCCAGATTCTGAAACTCTTCATAGCGCTGCTAAAGACCAGGCCAGATTCTGAAACTCTTCCTAGCGCTGCTAAAGACCAGGCCAGATTCTGAAACTCTTCCTAGCGCTGCTAAAGACCAGGCCAGATTCTGAAACTCTTCATAACGCTGCTAAAGAGCAGGCCAGATTCTTTAACTCTTCATAACGCTGTTAAAGACCAGGCCAGATTCTGAAACTCTTCCTAGCGCTGCTAAAGACCAGGCCAGATTCTGAAACTCTTCATAGCGCTGCTAAAGACCAGGCCAGATTCTGAAACTCTTCATAGCGCTGCTAAAGACCAGGCCAGATTCTGAAACTCTTCATAGCGCTGCTAAAGACCAGGCCAGATTCTGAAACTCTTCCTAGCGCTGCTAAAGACCAGGCCAGATTCTGAAACTCTTCATAGCGCTGCTAAAGACCAGGCCAGATTCTGAAACTCTTCATAGCGCTGCTAAAGACCAGGCCAGATTCTGAAACTCTTCATAGCGCTGCTAAAGACCAGGCCAGATTCTGAAACTCTTCATAGCGCTGCTAAAGACCAGGCCAGATTCTGAAACTCTTCATAGCGCTGCTAAAGACCAGGCCAGATTCTGTAACTCTTCATAGCGCTGCTAAAGACCAGGCCAGATTCTGAAACTCTTCATAGCGCTGCTAAAGACCAGGCCAGATTCTGTAACTCTTCATAGCGCTGCTAAAGACCAGGCCAGATTCTGAAACTCTTCATAGCGCTGCTAAAGACCAGGCCAGATTCTGAAACTCTTCATAGCGCTGCTAAAGACCAGGCCAGATTCTGAAACTCTTCATAGCGCTGCTAAAGACCAGGCCAGATTCTGAAACTCTTCATAGCGCTGCTAAAGACCAGGCCAGATTCTGAAACTCTTCATAGCGCTGCTAAAGACCAGGCCAGATTCTGAAACTCTTCATAGCGCTGCTAAAGACCAGGCCAGATTCTGAAACTCTTCATAGCGCTGCTAAAGACCAGGCCAGATTCTGTAACTCTTCATAGCGCTGCTAAAGACCAGGCCAGATTCTGAAACTCTTCCTAGCGCTGCTAAAGACCAGGCCAGATTCTGAAACTTCTTCATAGCGCTGCTAAAGACCAGGCCAGATTCTGTAACTCTTCCATAGCTGCTAAAGACCAGGCCAGATTCTGAAACTCTTCATAGCGCTGCTAAAGACCAGGCCAGATTCTGTAACTCTTCATAGCGCTGCTAAAGACCAGGCCAGATTCTGAAACTCTTCCTAGCGCTGCTAAAGACCAGGCCAGATTCTGAAACTCTTCATAGCGCTGCTAAAGACCAGGCCAGATTCTGAAACTCTTCATAGCGCTGCTAAAGACCAGGCCAGATTCTGAAACTCTTCATAGCGCTGCTAAAGACCAGGCCAGATTCTGTAACTCTTCCTAGCGCTGCTAAAGACCAGGCCAGATTCTGAAACTCTTCATAGCGCTGCTAAAGACCAGGCCAGATTCTGAAACTCTTCATAGCGCTGCTAAAGACCAGGCCAGATTCTGAAACTCTTCCTAGCGCTGCTAAAGACCAGGCCAGATTCTGTAACTCTTCATAGCGCTGCTAAAGACCAGGCCAGATTCTGTAACTCTTCCTAGCGCTGCTAAAGACCAGGCCAGATTCTGAAACTCTTCATAGCGCTGCTAAAGACCAGGCCAGATTCTGAAACTCTTCATAGCGCTGCTAAAGACCAGGCCAGATTCTGAAACTCTTCATAGCGCTGCTAAAGACCAGGCCAGATTCTGTAACTCTTCATAGCGCTGCTAAAGACCAGGCCAGATTCTGAAACTCTTCATAGCGCTGCTAAAGACCAGGCCAGATTCTGAAACTCTTCATAGCGCTGCTAAAGACCAGGCCAGATTCTGTAACTCTTCCTAGCGCTGCTAAAGACCAGGCCAGATTCTGAAACTCTTCATAGCGCTGCTAAAGACCAGGCCAGATTCTGAAACTCTTCATAGCGCTGCTAAAGACCAGGCCAGATTCTGAAACTCTTCATAGCGCTGCTAAAGACCAGGCCAGATTCTGAAACTCTTCATAGCGCTGCTAAAGACCAGGCCAGATTCTGAAACTCTTCATAGCGCTGCTAAAGACCAGGCCAGATTCTGAAACTCTTCATAGCGCTGCTAAAGACCAGGCCAGATTCTGTAACTCTTCATAGCGCTGCTAAAGACCAGGCCAGATTCTGAAACTCTTCATAGCGCTGCTAAAGACCAGGCCAGATTCTGTAACTCTTCATAGCGCTGCTAAAGACCAGGCCAGATTCTGAAACTCTTCATAGCGCTGCTAAAGACCAGGCCAGATTCTGAAACTCTTCATAGCGCTGCTAAAGACCAGGCCAGATTCTGAAACTCTTCATAGCGCTGCTAAAGACCAGGCCAGATTCTGAAACTCTTCATAGCGCTGCTAAAGACCAGGCCAGATTCTGAAACTCTTCATAGCGCTGCTAAAGACCAGGCCAGATTCTGTAACTCTTCATAGCGCTGCTAAAGACCAGGCCAGATTCTGTAACTCTTCATAAAGCTGTTAAAGACCCTTCCTAGCGCTGCTAAAGACCAGGCCAGATTCTGTAACTCTTCATAGCGCTGCTAAAGACCAGGCCAGATTCTGTAACTCTTCCTAGCGCTGCTAAAGACCAGGCCAGATTCTGAAACTCTTCATAGCGCTGCTAAAGACCAGGCCAGATTCTGAAACTCTTCATAGCGCTGCTAAAGACCAGGCCAGATTCTGAAACTCTTCCTAGCGCTGCTAAAGACCAGGCCAGATTCTGAAACTCTTCATAGCGCTGCTAAAGACCAGGCCAGATTCTGTAACTCTTCATAGCGCTGCTAAAGACCAGGCCAGATTCTGAAACTCTTCATAGTGCTGCTAAAGACCAGGCCAGATTCTGAAACTCTTCCTAGCGCTGCTAAAGACCAGGCCAGATTCTAGCGCTGCTAAAGACCAGGCCAGACTCTTCATAGCGCTGCTAAAGACCAGGCCAGATTCTGTAACTCTTCATAGCGCTGCTAAAGACCAGGCCAGATTCTGTAACTCTTCCTAGCGCTGCTAAAGACCAGGCCAGATTCTGTAACTCTTCATAGCGCTGCTAAAGACCAGGCCAGATTCTGAAACTCTTCATAGCGCTGCTAAAGACCAGGCCAGATTCTGAAACTCTTCATAGCGCTGCTAAAGACCAGGCCAGATTCTGAAACTCTTCTAGCGCTGCTGCTAAAGACCAGGCCAGATTCTGATTCTAACTCTTCATAGCTGCTAAAAGACCAGGCCAGATTCTGAAACTCTTCATAGCGCTGCTAAAGACCAGGCCAGATTCTGTAACTCTTCATAGCGCTGCTAAAGACCAGGCCAGATTCTGAAACTCTTCATAGCGCTGCTAAAGACCAGGCCAGATTCTGTAACTCTTCATAGCGCTGCTAAAGACCAGGCCAGATTCTGTAACTCTTCATAGCGCTGCTAAAGACCAGGCCAGATTCTGAAACTCTTCCTAGCGCTGCTAAAGACCAGGCCAGATTCTGTAACTCTTCATAGCGCTGCTAAAGACCAGGCCAGATTCTGAAACTCTTCCTAGCGCTGCTAAAGACCAGGCCAGATTCTGTAACTCTTCCTAGCGCTGCTAAAGACCAGGCCAGATTCTGAAACTCTTCCTAGTGCTGCTAAAGACCAGGCCAGATTCTGAAACTCTTCATAGCGCTGCTAAAGACCAGGCCAGATTCTGAAACTCTTCATAGCGCTGCTAAAGACCAGGCCAGATTCTGAAACTCTTCCTAGCGCTGCTAAAGACCAGGCCAGATTCTGTAACTCTTCCTAGCGCTGCTAAAGACCAGGCCAGATTCTGAAACTCTTCATAGCGCTGCAAAAGACCAGGCCAGATTCTGTAAACTCTTCATAGCGCTGCTAAAGACCAGGCCAGATTCTGAAACTCTTCATAGTGCTGCTAAAGACCAGGCCAGATTCTGTAACTCTTCATCGTGCTGCTAAAGACCAGGCCAGATTCTGAAACTCTTCATAGCGCTGCTAAAGACCAGGCCAGATTCTGTAACTCTTCATAGCGCTGCTAAAGACCAGGCCAGATTCTGAAACTCTTCATAGCGCTGCTAAAGACCAGGCCAGATTCTGTAACTCTTCATAGCGCTGCTAAAGACCAGGCCAGATTCTGAAACTCTTCCTAGCGCTGCTAAAGACCAGGCCAGATTCTGAAACTCTTCATAGCGCTGCTAAAGACCAGGCCAGATTCTGTAACTCTTCATAGCGCTGCTAAAGACCAGGCCAGATTCTGAAACTCTTCATAGCGCTGCTAAAGACCAGGCCAGATTCTGTAACTCTTCATAGCGCTGCTAAAGACCAGGCCAGATTCTGAAACTCTTCATAGCGCTGCTAAAGACCAGGCCAGATTCTGAAACTCTTCATAGCGCTGCTAAAGACCAGGCCAGATTCTGTAACTCTTCATAGCGCTGCTAAAGACCAGGCCAGATTCTGAAACTCTTCATAGCGCTGCTAAAGACCAGGCCAGATTCTGAAACTCTTATTACCGCTGCTAAAGACCAGGCCAGATTCTGTAACTCTTCTAGCGCTGCTAAAGACCAGGCCAGATTCTGAAACTCTTCATAGCGCTGCTAAAGACCAGGCCAGATTCTGTAACTCTTCCTAGTGCTGCTAAAGACCAGGCCAGATTCTGTAACTCTTCATAGCGCTGCTAAAGACCAGGCCAGATTCTGTAACTCTTCCTAGTGCTGCTAAAGACCAGGCCAGATTCTGTAACTCTTCCTAGCGCTGCTAAAGACCAGGCCAGATTCTGAAACTCTTCATAGCGCTGCTAAAGACCAGGCCAGATTCTGTAACTCTTCATAGCGCTGCTAAAGACCAGGCCAGATTCTGTAACTCTTCATAGCGCTGCTAAAGACCAGGCCAGATTCTGAAACTCTTCATAGCGCTGCTAAAGACCAGGCCAGATTCTGAAACTCTTCATAGCGCTGCTAAAGACCAGGCCAGATTCTGTAACTCTTCATAGCGCTGCTAAAGACCAGGCCAGATTCTGTAACTCTTCATAGCGCTGCTAAAGACCAGGCCAGATTCTGTAACTCTTCCTAGCGCTGCTAAAGACCAGGCCAGATTCTGTAACTCTTCATAGTGCTGCTAAAGACCAGGCCAGATTCTGTAACTCTTCTAGCGCTGCTAAAGACCAGGCCAGATTCTGTAACTCTTCCTAGTGCTGCTAAAGACCAGGCCAGATTCTGTAACTCTTCATAGCGCTGCTAAAGACCAGGCCAGATTCTGAAACTCTTCATAGCGCTGCTAAAGACCAGGCCAGATTCTGTAACTCTTCATAGCGCTGCTAAAGACCAGGCCAGATTCTGAAACTCTTCATAGCTGCTAAAGACCAGGCCAGATTCTGTAACTCTTCATAGCGCTGCTAAAGACCAGGCCAGATTCTGAAACTCTTCATAACGCTGTTAAAGACCAGGACAGATTCTGAAACTCTTCATAGCGCTGCTAAAGACCAGGCCAGATTCTGAAACTCTTCATAGCGCTGCTAAAGACCAGGCCAGATTCTGAAACTCTTCATAGCACTGCTAAAGACCAGGCCAGATTCTGAAACTCTTCATAGTGCTGCTGAAGACCAGGACAGATTCTGTAACTCTTCCTAGCACTGCTAAAGACCAGGCCTGATTCTTTATCTCTTCCAGCGCTGCTAAAGACCAGGCCAGATTCTGTAACTCTTCCTAGCGCTGCTAAAGACCAGGCCAGATTCTGTAACTCTTCCTAGTGCTGCTAAAGACCAGGCCAGATTCTGTAACTCTTCATAGCGCTGCTAAAGACCAGGCCAGATTCTGTAACTTTTCCTAGTGCTGCTAAAGAGCAGGCCAGATTCTGTAACTCTTCATAGTGCTGCTAAAGACCAGGCCAGATTCTGTAACTCTTCATAGCGCTGCAAAAGACCAGGCCAGATTCTATAACTCTGCATAGCGCTGCTAAAGACCAGGCCAGATTCTGAAACTCTTCATAACGCTGCTAAAGGCCAGGACAGATTCTGAAACTCTTCATAGCGCTGCTAAAGACCAGGCCAGATTCTGAAACTCTTCATAGCGCTGCTAAAGACCAGGCCAGATTCTGAAACTCTTCATAGCGCTGCTAAAGACCAGGCCAGATTCTGAAACTCTTCATAGCGCTGCTAAAGACCAGGCCAGATTCTGAAACTCTTCCTAGCACTGCTAAATACCAGGCCAGATTCTTTATCTCTTCCAGCGCTGCTAAAGACCAGGCCAGATTCTGTAACTCTTCCTAGCGCTTGCTAAAGACCAGGCCAGATTCTGAAACTCTTCCTAGTGCTGCTAAAGACCAGGCCAGATTCTGTAACACTTCCTAGCCCGTGGTAAAGACCAGGCCAGATTCTGTAACTCTTCATAGCGCTGCTAAAGACCAGGCCAGATTCTGTAACTCTTCCTAGCGCTGCTAAAGACCAGGCCAGATTCTGTAACTCTTCCTAGTGCTGCTAAAGACCAGGCCAGATTCTGAAACTCTTCATAGCGCTGCTAAAGACCAGGCCAGATTCTGAAACTCTTCATAACGCTGCTAAAGGCCAGGACAGATTCTGAAACTCTTCATATCGCTGCTAAAGACCAGGGCAGATTCTGAAACTCTTCATTGCGCTGCTAAAGACCAGGCCAGATTCTGAAACTCTTCATATCATTGCTAAAGACCATGCCAGATTCTGAAACTCTTCATAGCGCTGCTGAAGACCAGGCCAGATTCTGTAACTCTTCCTAGCACTGCTAAATACCAGGCCAGATTCTTTATCTCTTCCAGCGCTGCTAAAGACCAGGCCAGATTCTGTAACTCTTCCTAGAGCTTGCTAAAGACCAGGCCAGATTCTGTAACTCTTCCTAGTGCTGCTAAAGACCAGGCCAGATTTTGTAACTCTTCCTAGCCCGTGGTAAAGACCAGGCCAGATTCTGTAACTCTTCATAGCGCTGCTAAAGACCAGGCCAGATTCTTTAACTCTTCATAGCGCTGCTAAAGACCAGGCCAGATTCTGAAACTCTTCATAGCGCTGCTAAAGACCAGGCCAGATTCTGAAACTCTTCATAGCGCTGCTAAAAAAAGAACCAGGCCAGGTTCAGGCCCCCCCAAAACTCTTCCCAGCACAGAAGAAATGGACCAGGCTCAGCTATTTTAATAAACACCAAAATAAACAAAATACAAAACAAACACCAGAGCTCTTTTCTTGAGCACTAACTAAACAAACAGGAACACCCTGATTCTGAAAAGGTGGGACAGCTAGCTGTTTCCCACCAGGCCAGAAAACAAAACACACAGGTTTAATACACCACATTTTACCTCACGACTGCTGGGCCAGATTTCTGCCTCCTTCTACTCAGCAGCACTAAAAACCAGGCTGCCTCTCTTAAAACTCTTCCTGCACCTGGTACTAATTTAACAATGGCTACCAGGTGCAGGTGGTAATTAATAATAAAACAATTAACAAATCAAATAAATCAAGACAAATGTGCATTCCCCACATGTTTTTACTGCAGAGAGGTTTTAACCCCCTCCCTGCTGTCTCACAGCTGCTAAAGACCAGGACAGATTCTGAAACTCTTCATAGAGCTGCTAAAGACCAGGGCAGATTCTGAAACTCTTCATAGCGCTGCTAAAGACCAGGCCAGATTCTGTAACTCTTCCTATTGCTGCTAAAGACCAGGCCAGATTCTGTAACTCTTCCTAGCCCATGGTAAAGACCAGGCCAGATTCTGTAACTCTTCATAGCGCTGCTAAAGACCAGGCCAGATTCTTTAACTCTTCATAGCGCTGTTAAAGACCAGGCCAGATTCTGAAACTCTTCCTAGCGCTGCTAAAGACCAGGCCAGATTCTGAAACTCTTCATCGTGCAAGCACTGCTAAAGACCAGGCCAGATTCTGTAACTCTTCATAGCGCTGCTAAAGACCAGGCCAGATTCTGTAACTCTTCCTAGCGCGTGCTAAAGACCAGGCCAGATTCTGAACTCTTAACTCTTCTTCTAGTGCTGCTAAAGACCAGGCCAGATTCTGTAACTCTTCATCGCTGCTAAAGACCAGACCAGATTCTAAAGACCAGGCCAGATTTCTGTAACTCTTTCTGAAACTCTTCGCGCTGCTAAAGACCAGGCGAGATTCTGTAACTCTTCCTAGTGCTGCTAAAGACCAGACCAGATTCTGTAACTCTTCCTAAGCGCTTTGATAAAAGACCAGGCCAGATTCTGTAACTCTTCATAGCGCTTCTAAAGACCAGGTCAGATTCTGTAACTCTTCATAAAGACCAGGTCAGATTCTGCTGCTAAAGACCAGGCCAGATTCTGTAACTCTTCATAGCGCTTCTAAAGACCAGGCCAGATTCTGAAACTCTTCATAGCGCTGCTAAAGACCAGGCCAGATTCTGAAACTCTTCCTAGCTTTGCTAAAGACTAGGGCAGATTCTGTAACTCTTCATAGCATTGCTAAAGACCAGGGCAGATTCTGAAACTCTTCATAGCGCTGCTAAAGACCAGGCCAGATTCTGAAACTCTTCTTTGCTAAAGACTAGGGCAGATGCTAAAGACCAGGCCAGATTCTGAAACTCTTCATAGCGCTGCTAAAGACCAGGCCAGATTCTGAAACTCTTCATAGCGCTGCTAAAGACCAGGCCAGATTCTGTAACTCTTCCTAGCGCTTGCTAAAGACCAGGCCAGATTCTGTAACTCTTCCTAGCTCGTGCTAAAGACCAGGCCAGATTCTGAAACTCTTCCTAGCGCGTGCTAAAGACCTGGGAGAGCAGGTTTCTTACGGGTCATTCAAGCAGCCTCTCAGTGCCGAATTGTGATTTCATCTCACTTGATAGCAGCCAGCGGTCCAATAAAGGTTTGTACAGTAGCCGCTCCCTCCAAACTAAATATAAAACACTGAAAGCACAAGAATATTGAAACTTTATTGGAAGTTTATATCATGAAATATAGTCAAAACAAAATGGTCATTTCTATCTGTGATGAACGTGTTCTGCACTGGGAGGTGCTGCAGTGTGGGGTCCCTGCAGGAGCTGGGTCTTCATGTGCGCCCTGCTGACCCTGTGAGAGGCTCTCTTCTGGCTCTCCTCGCTCTCATCTGTGATGAACGTGTTCTGCACTGGGAGGTGCTGCAGTGTGGGGTCCCTGCAGGAGCTGGGTCTTCATGTGCGCCCTGCTGACCCTGTGAGAGGCTCTCTTCTGGCTCTCCTCGCTCTCATCTGTGATGAATGTGTTCTGCACTGGGAGGTGCTGGCAGTGTGGGGTACTTGCAGGAGCTGGGTCTTCATGTGCACCCTGCTGACCCTGTGAGAGGCTCTCTTCTGGCTCTCCTTGCTCTCATCTGTGATGAATTGCAGTGACTTTCAATAAACACATCAGACCCCAGGTGCATATTGTAACTGAGCTGAGCGTCACACACAGGACTGGGTTTAAATGTGCAGTTGCACTTTTATTTACACACAAAATAATTAAACGAAAACAAACTCCTAACTAGTGCTCCGTTTGGAGCACTAACTAAACACTGTCAGGAACACCCTAACTATAAAACAGGACAGCTAAGCTGTTTACCTGTTAAAACAACCAAAACCACACTGGTTTACAATTAAACACTGTTTTGTTTCGAAAAGAACACACAGTACCTTTTTCATTCGACACACAGTCGGGACTCTTCACCTTTAACCATTATTATGTTTCTCAATAGAGGGGTGGAAAAACTGTGTGACTCACAATTTCAGATTCACCTTATTTGTTATAATATTACCACTAAAAACTGTTTTCTGATAAATAAAAAAAGAAAGCTGTGATGAAAAAACTCCAGAGGAACATTTTCGTTTTCAGAAAATTGTATGGAGTTAGTAAGAGGACATAAGGAGAGGCCAACTAATGAAAGTCAACCCCTTCAATTGCTTCCGTATTCCAGCGCGTGACAGGTCAGCAACACACAGTTCATAGGCCGTTGCTAGCTGTACTGTAAGCAGCTGTGTAGCAGGGTAGTGTTGCGGTCAAGGCTGCTCAGTGGCAGGAAAGCAAACCCAGAGTCAGAAGCTTCAGTTTAAACACAAAGCGCACTTTTATTCCTAAAACAAACAAACAAAACGGGCCATAATAAACAGTTTAAACTAAATAATACAGGCTGGGCATTCAGTATAAATACACACCTTACTCACTACCCCTCACCCCATATTCATCCTCACCCCTACCTCTACCCCTCTCCCCTTACCCCTCACCCCTACCCCTCACCCCTACCCCTACCCCTCACCCTACCTCTTCCCCCTCCTCACCTCCCCTCACCCTCACCCTCACCCTCACCCTCACCCCTACCCCTCACCCCTACCCCTCCTCCTCACATAGTTAGGGAATGGCCACACCTGTGATTGTTGGCAGGGATAGACTTAACCTCATCCTTGCCAGGCTTACATTTCCACAACTATTTCCACAGGCATTAAATACATGAACGCAGCTGGGTTTCATGCCTTTTTACTAAGAGCACAGAAAATTATATTTTTAATACTGAAGCTGAATCAGTCAGATGGGTTTCATGAGGAAGCCTGAAGCTCTCTGCACAGCAAAGGCGTCAGTACTGAACAGTCCTGCTCAGACAGCGAGTCCAGCAAAGGGCCACCGTGACATGCCTGTCTGCCTGGCTCGGAGCTGTCTGCCTGTCCTGTGGTGGGACCCAAATAGGACCCAGAGCCTTTTAAAAATGTGAAAAGAAACGTAATAAATGACAAAACATTTCAACTAGACGTTTCAATATCTTCAAATGTAGGATGATTTGAGATTCGCTATACTGTATATACCGTTACCATAGAACATCAGGCTTGCAGATGTGTGAGTGGCTAGTTAGTTACATAGGCAAGAATGGAAAACAAATACCATCAAATAAAGACGTGAGTAACTAGCCACTGACACCTCAAGCTTAATGTCCCATTTGTGACCCAGACCCTCACTGATTCCACGCCCAGGCACCTTCAGGCAGAGGAAGTTCATCTTACCCTCCCTGGGTAATGCAGACGCCACCCCCAGGATAGGACTGCCTGCAGCACTGCCCGTCTGTACCAGTACATTCTCCAATGTGCCTCAATCTGAACACCTCTAAGGACCAGGACTGGGGGGATTTAGAACATCTAGCTGGCTATTTCATGTTCTGTGGTCTAAAAGGATCCCTAAGCCCTACTGCATGTGATCTGATAGATACCTGTGCGCTCTCTCATCTATAACAGTCCCCAAGCTTGAGAACTGAAAGCTTGTGAATGGCTTGGGGATGGTGGGGGGAATGAAAAGCAGCACACCTGGCAGTGGAGATTCTTAGAACAGAAACCTGGCTGTTTGTAGATCTCTGATCAGTCGCTGGTGAGCACACAGTGGCTTGCTTTGCTGGTAGTCAGACACATAAACTGCTGTGTGTCTTCTGATTTAGTGCTTAAAGTCCTAAATGAACTTCAATGGTTCATTCCTTATAAAAGTTTACCACAGTAATTTGGCACTTTTATAAGAGAGTGTGCCTTGTGTGTGCTAAGAAACTCCTGCTTTGGAGAGACCTGCTTATCATTATCTGAGTGTAAGCAACTAGCAATGGCTTTCCTTGACTCTGCTGTAAACGGTTGGGTAAGAACTGCAGATACGTGCTGTATTACTGCTCTGTCCAGTAGGTAGCGCTGTGTTTGGCTGTGTTACTGCTCTGTTCAGTAGGTAGCGCTGTGTTTGGCTGTGTTACTGCTCTGTCCAGTAGGTAGCGCTGTGTTTGGCTGTGTTACTGCTCTGTCCAGTAGGTAGCGCTGTGTTTGGCTGTGTTACTGCTCTGTCCAGTAGGTAGCGCTGTGGTTTAAAACTATGTGTGGCTGTGTGTTCCTGCAGTTCACACCTCCCTTGACAGTGAGATGGGCATCTCAATAGGTTAAAGAAATAAAGTGAAGTGATGTGCTGCGATGGTGCTTGAGGGCCAACTCAATACAAAGTGCTGAGCAGGTGTGCATTGAGAGGGAGCAGGTAAGGTGTCTTCTCTCTGGGGTATTGCATCAGTGAGAGGGAGCAGGTAAGGTGTCTTCTCTCTGGGGTATTGTATCAGTGAGAGGGAGCAGGTAAGGTGTCTTCTCTCTGGGGTATTGTATCAGTGAGAGGGAGCAGGTAAGGTGTCTTCTCCCTGGGGTATTGTATCAGTGAGAGGGAGCAGGTAAGGTGTCTTCTCTCTGGGGTATTGTATCAGTGAGAGGGAGCAGGTAAGGTGTCTTCTCTCCTGGGGTATTGTATCAGTGAGAGGGAGCAGGTAAGGTGTCTTCTCTCTGGGGTATTGTATCAGTGAGAGGGAACAGGTAAGGTGTCTTCTCTCTGGGGTATTGTATCAGTGAGAGGGAGCAGGTAAGGTGTCTTCTCTGGGGTATTGTATCAGTGAGAGGGAGCAGGTAGGTGTCTTCTCCCTGGGGTATTGTATCAGTGAGAGGGAGCAGTAAGGTGTCTTTCTCCTGGGGTATTGTATCAGTGAGAGGGAGCAGGTAAGGTGTCTTCTCCTGGGGTATTGTATCAGTGAGAGGGAGCAGGTAGGGTGTCTTCTCCCTGGGGTATTGTATCAGTGAGAGGGAGCAGGTAAGGTGTCTTCTCCCTGGGGTATTGTATCAGTGAGAGGGAGCAGGTAGGGTGTCTTCTCCCTGGGGTATTGTATCAGTGAGAGGGAGCAGGTAAGGTGTCTTCTCCTGGGGTATTGTATCAGTGAGAGGGAGCAGGTAAGGTGTCTTCTCCTGGGGTATTGTATCAGTGAGAGGGAGCAGGTAAGGTGTCTTCTCCCTGGGGTATTGTATCAGTGAGAGGGAGCAGGTAAGGTGTCTTCTCCCTGGGGTATTGTATCAGTGAGAGGGAGCAGGTAAGGTGTCTTCTCTCTGGGGTATTGTATCAGTGACAGGGAGCAGGTAAGGTGTCTTCTTATTTTTCTAAGTTTAAGTCCGTGCTGTAATACAGGATCTGGGGAGGGATCTTAAAGCAATGCAGAAGGGCAGCAGCCCTGGGAGAAAAAGCAACAGACATCACAAAATAAACGCAAATTAAAATTGTGAAAAAAACAAAGTTTAACAAATATTCATAAACTCAAAACAGCCATTTAAAGTTAGACAAAGCCAGATAATTAGACTCCTACATTTTATTTGAATATTTAAACGTTTATGTAGATATTTCACAGAACACTTCAGTCTTTCCTCTATCTAACACCCGATGCAAGACTGGGAGGAGAAGTCGTGCTGCTCTTATTTATAGCCTTTGTTGTCTTGGCACATGGGCGCTAATCACCTGATTGCCTTGTCTGCTTACCAGCTGCGCTCAATCCAGACCTTTTCAGCCAATCATAGCGAGTCCTGGCTGATGGCTGGCTGACTGTGCATGTGCATGGCTGGGTTGAGTTCTCCTGCAGCCCATTAAACAGACGAGATGAACGGCATGTTGACGAGCCAGTGTCACGTGAGAGGGGCTCTGAAATGCTCATCCCTGGAAGAAAGGAAGCTCGCAGTTCATTAAGAAGAGACTGGGGGTTCAGAGAGCTAGCGAACACTGTTAACCGGCCCCCCTGGTAGAAGCAATAAGAACAGACGGCTGACATTTAGAGAAAGCAGGAGTCTGGAACGAGAATGAGCGTCACTGCACTAGCTGCATGTGTGATGAAAACGCCACTGTTTGTTTGCTGTAGTGATGAGCGATTAGCACTTTTTACAAGTTGATTCCATTATCGATTTGATATTTGAAAATAATCCCAATTGCAATTATCGATTATTCTAATAACATTATTCTTAGGGGGAAAAAGTCACAGAAAGGTTCAAATTCTTTTATTTCATTTTTCTGTCAAATTCTGTCCTGGTTAACGCCGTGTGTGCACTACGGGAACGTAGAATTATTAACTAGTGTTTATTGTTTTGATTTTGGGACTGCAATCCGCCGGTTATTGCTTCCCCTACCATTGTTGGTAGTGGGGCGACTGGAAGCAAATAAAATTGAATGGTTTTGGAATGAATTGCTTGTTTGGATTGGTTATTTTCCCACACCCCACGCCATACCGACAGCCCCCACTAGAAACACAGTGTGCGCTCATTGCCAATGCAGAAGTCCTGAAATCGATGCATCCCAGCACTCATTGCAAAACACACACATACCGCAATACAATGTTTGCGTGCCACGTCCAACAGCACTCTAAAACATTCAGCATGTTTGTGAGCTTCCACGTCCAACAGAGCACTAAAACATTCAGCATGTTTGAGGGCTTCCACGAGATCCTGACTTGTACGGTATGAATGTAATGTTGAGATCCTGACTTGTACAGTATGAATGTGATGTTGAGATCCTGACTTGTACAGTATGAATGTGATGTTGAGATCCTGACTTGTACAGTATGAATGTGATGTTGAGATCCTGACTTGTACAGTATGAATGTGATGTTGAGATCCTGACTTGTACAGTATGAATGTGAGATCCTGACCTTTATGAATCTGAGCATGAGCGTTTACTGGAATGTGATGACAGTCAGCAACAGTATGGGTGATGTTGAGATCCCGGTTTATGAATGTGATGGGTGACCTGGCGTATGAATGTGGTTTACAGTGAATCTGAGCATGGACCTGAGCAGTCTAGGGTTTGGCGTCCCGGTTTAGGGTGACAGTAGGGTGGGCGTCCCGGTTTAGTAGGGGTGACCGGGCGTCCCGGTTTACAGTAGGGTGACCGGGCGTCGGTTTACAGTAGGGTGACCGGGCATCTCGGTTTACAGTAGGGTGACCGGGCGTCCCGGTTTACAGTAGGGTGACCGGGCGTCCCGGTTTACAGTAGGGTGACCTGGCGTCTCGGTTTACAGTAGGGTGACCTGGCGTCCCGGTTTACAGTAGGGTGACCAGGCGTCCCGGTTTAGCTGGGACAGTCCCGGTTTTCCATCAACGGTCCCGGTGTCCCGACATTTTTCTCAAAATCTTTAAAAACTCCCGGTTTTCAGCCACTTCATGTAGTGAGACACAATCTAAATACCTTTTATCAAAATAATGTAAATACCTGCTTTTAATTTATGGCACCTGCAGTGAAAACAAAATGAAATAAAAAAAAACAAGGTACTAACTGGGGTAATCAAGAACATTATTTTTATAAAGTGATGAACACAGACATGCATGCTTATTCCTCAGTGCGCCATGAGTTTTCATTTAGTTTCTATTCAATATGAATCGACAATTATGTGTAATACAGTCATTTTGTAGCTGTTCAGACACGAGACAGAGGGAGGATGCAAGCACCCGAACTCACCAGGTTAAACCACAACGATGTCAATACAGCCTGAGAGCGAGAGCGAAACAAAATGCCAAAACATACATTTATTTAATGATTTAATGTATTATTATTATTATTATTATTATTATTATTATTATTATTATTATTGAACTCAATATAAAACTATCAATATGTATACAACACAATATGGTTACTTAAACTAATTAGCCACACATTACACACCCAGGAGTGACTGAAATTAGCTGCTGCTTACAAAAATGATAATACTAAGAGTGAGAGGACGGCTATTTAAATAACCATTAAAACAGCCTATATATTATTATTATTATTTAACAATGTGTCCCGGTTTGGAGCTTTGAAAATCTGGTCACCCTAGGCAACAGCGTGACTGGATTGGGATCGCTGGTCTAAACCGGGAACTGTAGAGTGCAGGATCACAGCAGGATGAAGGATTGCAGCGCTGGTAAAATGGATTTCTTGTTAGACAGCCTGAGTTTCATAGTCGCGCCCCCCCTTACTGACTCGCGCACCACTGGCCTGGACATCCCATTCCACCCATTCGGGGGCTCGTCCGGGTTATTAGGCTGCCCTCATTCGTGGAGTAACTACAGCACTGCACTACATATACACATTCCTGTTAAAACTGCCACTGCAATTTCAAAATACAAAGTTCTTCCATAACCTCAAAAACTCAATCGTAAGATATACACAGTGCTCGAAAAAATTAAAAAAAAATCACAGAAACTTTCCAACAAGAAGCCTTTGGCAATGTCTTCTTTGTTTCTTTTTAATTATAACTGCAAATGAAAAGTTAGTCAGTTCCAGTGAGGTGATGGTCTGACTCCAGACATTTAAACACTCTATCAGAAGACATTCAGTAGAAAAGAATCGGAGGAATTAATACAAAAAATAAAAATCACAGCGTCAGTTTCATCTGCTGTATGCCACGACACATCACCAAGAAATGTGACACAGGCCGCCGCCCACACTCCGCCTACAGACTTGCTTTCACTGATTCTGATTAGAGGGCAAGCTCTGTGGGGGGCGGATACCTGATCCTGATTGGCAGAGGAGGAGATTCTGTAATTAAATGGTTTCTGAGTTTAGTTCTGCACGACCACACAGCAACACTGCCTGAGAATGAGATGTTTCGTTTCAAACACATTTAAAGACACCTATTTGGCCACTGGTTACCGTAGGTGGTCAGCAGAAGAGAGTTTCTTCTATGGCAGTACAATAGTAGCTAAATTGGATTTTCACATATCCAAGATAATCTGAAGACACCCCCGTGTTATCTGCACTATTCTACAGCACCAACACTCACTACCAAGCTACCAGAAGAAACGGAAGCAGTATATTAAAAGATCATATGAAAAGGCCAATAGACTGGTGTCTGATTTAAAAACAAGTGATATTCTTTCTTTACAGAAAGAAAAGCAGAGTGAAGGTTATTGTAAAACACTGAATCACTGTCCATCCTGTTCAACTGAACCGTCTTTACATCCGGGGCTGTGAATCATTCCATTCTTCTTGCACCGGCTGTGTATATTAATACAGAATGTACACACACACACACATTATATCTATCTATCTATATACACACATACATGTTACTGTTTAAACTGAAACAGATACTCAATACAAAGCTGCATCCAGAAGTGTTCACAGCGTAGCCTGTTGCAGTCGGTGATAAAGCCGAGGTACGAGCCTGCCCTCTTCCTCCGTGACACTCCGTTGTCTGTCCTGCACTATCAGTCATTTACGTTTGTTCTTCGGGCGGTGAAAGGAAAGCATTGCCTGCCTTGTTAAATCCGTGCCTTCTCCCTTCTGGGGTCAGGATCTCACCCCGACCCTCACGTCAGGGTCACAGGCCTCCAGCGATGGAGTGGTCACATGACTAAACTGTCCTTGTCTCGTTGGAGTCTCTCACCTTCCTCTCTGCCTCTCTCTTGTGGCTCCTGTCTCCGCTTGGCTCCGGGGTCCTACGATCCATCCTTCAGCTCCGCGCTCTCTGAGGGAGGGGGTGGGGGGGTCTCCGAACTGGGGGACTGATCCCCCTCCGTCCCCTCTGAGAGAGAGAGAGAGAGAAGTGCAGAGAATCAGTACAGACATTCAAAAACACCAGGAAGGGCTTTCACAATTGAAACAATGGCAACATATGTCACAAAAACACAGAACATGAGAACTGAACCCATGTTGATTTTCTGGAGTGCCATTTCAGTTCGGGCGCGTCCTTTCTGTTGTATGTGACAAGACCTTAACAGTACCATTAAAAAACAATGCTAAGGAGAAAGGCAACTGCAAACTTAATCTCATTAATAAAAATAGTGTGAATAGGGCTCACAGACACAAGTGAGTCAGACAAACACAGATAGATTCATGCTGTCAAACAGACAGACACACAGACAGGCAAGCAGACAGACAGACAGACCGGCAGACAGGCAGGCAGGCAGGCAGGCAGGCAGGCAGTCAGACAGACAGAGACACACAGACAGGCAGGCAGACTGCACCTGCAAGTGTGAGTTCAGACACACAGACATACAGACAGGCAGGGGTGCTGCACCTGCGAGTGTGAGTTCAGACACACAGACAGGCAGGGGTGAGCTAGACACACAGACACCTGCGAGTGTGAGTTCAGACACACAGACAGGCAGGGGTGCTGCACCTGCGGTGTGAGTTCAGACACACAGACAGGCAGGGTGCTGCACCTGCGTTCAGACACACAGACAGGCAGGAGTTCAGACACACAGACAGGCAGGGGTGCTGCACCTGCGAGTGTGAGTTCAGACACACAGACAGGCAGGGGTGCTGCACCTGCGAGTGTGAGTTCAGACACACAGACAGGCAGGGGTGCTGCACCTGCGAGTGTGAGTTCAGACACACAGACAGGCAGGGGTGCTGCACCTGCGAGTGTGAGTTCAGCCACACAGACAGGCAGGGGTGCTGCACCTGCGAGTGTGAGTTCAGCCAGTTTCAGGGGCAGGTCGGAGGGGGTGACCCCAGCAGGTGACCCCAGGACGTCCGGCAGGGCGTTGCGGCGACCCGATCGGCCAGAAGAGGCGAAGTCCAGCACCGGCTCCAGCACCGGCTCCAGCTCCGTCATTGCGGGCGGTCACTCTGCGGCCGCGCACAGGCCTGGGGTCAGCATGGAGAAAACGACTCAGTTAGGAGCAGCTGAGAGCAGTGAAATGAGTTTCTGAAGCACTTCACATGAAACACACACAGCACAGCTCTACAGCTGAGAGCAGTGAAATGAGAGTTTCTGAAGCACTTCACATGAAACACGTCACCAGTGACAAACACTATCAATGGGGTTTAAATAATTTGTTGTAATTAATTGTCGAGTTAATTGAATTATTGCACTTTAGTATGAAATGTTATTGTATGTTCACTTATTATTATGATTTTATATTTGTTTAGATGTTTGATAACGCTGCACAATATTATAATTTCTGTTTGAATTATGTTTACATGGGACTTCTGTTTTGGGATGTGATGGAATAGCTCTCGAGGACTTCCAAGGAGCCGAATGACCTCATTAGAGCCACCAGGCTGAATCCATCCTTACCTGTTAAGACCAGGCTGAATACATCCTTACCTGTTAATAAATAATTACCACGCTCCACAGTGGCGCCCTGCCACCTATCCCCCAAATATTGAATTTAATGAAAATCAGCAGCTGAGACGCGGTCGGTCCCCCAGAGCATGACTGCGCTGGGGGAGAGAGCACAGCCTGTCCAACCCGACCACGCACCCCGTAGAACTAAATACGAACTGCTCAGCACTCAGGTAGGGAAAAACACCCTACTCACATATTTTAAATTTGTTAGGGGGAAACTTCAGGAAATCCGTGGCTGAGGGCAGCCCTTCCTCCAGGCTCTAAGCGGTCAACTCCCGTTTCGGCCTCCCAGCGCTTGACTGAGAAGCCGAAACAAAAAGCAGCGACATGAAAGAATAACACACTGAGCTTTTATGCGCTTGCTGATGACGTATTGGTTAGGGGCGGATTTTCCTTTGCAGAAAAGCAACCAAGTTTACAATACTTACCTGTCTGGTGGTCCCTGCTCATCTGTGTGTGGTTTGTGGTGGCCCAACAGAATATAAAAATGACCTGTGCAAGGGAAAAGAGAAAGAAAATAAGGTTAATAGTACAATATACTTAGCAGGGTTTCATAGGCGGCGAGTATAAGAGGCTTGGGGAAATAAATTGCCCAAACCTTCACAAGAAATTGTTCTGACCAACACAAAAAATATTTGTGAGAGAAGATGATCGATGTTTTTCCCCGCAAGCAGGTCTAACAAACATATTTCTCATTTTACTGCGCAACCGCCAGACCGCTAGGGCAGCTGGGATATCAAAATCAACACTGTAGTACAGATTCAGGATTTGGTTGCATTTCAATGTCACTGGAGGAGACGATGCTTGGCTGGTTTAACGTCCATTCTTCCCGCCGATCTGAGCCCCCCATACCCCTTTTCACTCATTCCCTTGCTTGGAACATCCTCTTCACAATTTCTACATTTATTTGAATTGCTGTTATCTATACAAACAGCTTGATCCGAATCTGACTTTACAGAACTTGTGGCAAAATATTTTCGTAGCATACTGTCTGTTTTCACACACCAGCGTTTTGTGAGAATTTGATAACGCTACAGTCAGAACATACTTCCTTCGACTGTTTGAACAAATGCCACCTTTCAGAACAGTTTGTGGTGCCAGATTATGAATGTTTCTGAAGTTTTCTTTAGATTTTTCCAGTCCTTTACTCAATTTTCAGTGAAAGCAGGGTCTTTTGAACTTCTGAAAAAGTGTCTGCAAGGAAAACAGAAAACCGCAACTGCCTGCTTACTGTACTCCAAATATGAAAACCTATTTTAATATTCTGATGAAAATGAATGGTTTTGCTTACCAAAGACAGTTTTGAGATACACAGGTAAACAGTGCTGTGTTGCAGTATCACCAAGGTCCAAATTACAGATTTGGTTGCATTTCAATGTCACTGGAGGAGACGGTGGTTGGCTGGTTTAACGTCCATTCTTCTCACCGATCTGAGCCCCATATAGATATTCAAAAGTTTACGGTAAGAGTGCAGAATTTATTTTTTTTGCAAATATACGTTGAATGCCCCTTGATTATAAATACAATAGTAAGTGTGTGTTTACAAGCTACTAGTCAGTATTAATAGTATTAGGAGGCTGTGCGGTCCAGTGGTTAAAGAAACGGGCTTGTAACCAGGAGGTCCCCGATTCAAATCCCAGCCACTGACTCATTGTGTGATCCTGAGCAAGTCACTTAACCTCCTTGTGCTCTATCTTTCGGGTGAGATGTTGCTGTAAGTGACTCTGCAGCTGATGCATAGTTCACACACCCTAGTCTCGTATCTTGTAAAGCTCTTTGTGATGGTGGTCCACTATGAAAGGCACTATATAAAACAATATTATTAATTGATTTAAATTGGTGTGAAGTGATGGAAATGGTGTGAGAAATTTCTGTACTGTAGGACTGCAGAACAGGTTAACGGATTTTAAGGTTTTAAAAACAGTGCAGCTTGTTATCCTTACTGTGTTTCTGATTTGCTTAAATAGGAAGAACCTGTTTTACAGTACAAGCTAGTGCTGTGTTAAACTTCATTTATTTGGCCGCCTTATGTTGGAAAAAAAACAAATGTCAAATATCTATGTAGTGGTTTCGGGGTCTGTTTTGTGTTATAAATTATTATACAGTACAAGTTCTCAAAAAGACGCAGGACAATGAATCCGGTTTACAGCTTCTATTTGTGTCCGTCAGTCTGAATATTTTTCAAACTCAACATAATGAATGAAACTTAGTATTCAGACTCACTAGTAACAGAGTAATAAAAAATAATGCATGTCTTAATTATATATATATATATATATATATATATATATATATATATATATATATATATATATATATATATATATATATATATATATATATATATATATATATATATATATATATATATATATATATATATATATATATATATATATATATATATATATATATGTATGTGTGTGTGTATCTTACTGTACATCGTTGGGTTCAATAAATGCAGGGGGGAATGTGTGGAATAGCCTCCCCAAACGAAAGACTCACGCGTCGCCTATGCAGGGTTTCCCTGTAATCATACATAAGAGTATCGGTGACACACACACGCATGCATGCATGCATGCACACAGCTCTGCAAACTGAGAGCAGTGCAATTAGAGTTTCTTTGACAAAAAAGAAGAAAACATTGTAGAAAACGGACTGAAATATGGAACATAGTTTTCCAGAATCTACATTACCTCAAACACACTCAAATCACAACCTTGTAAAGACGCGTTGCACAGAACTCCACACTGAGGCATTGCAATGTGCTTCAGAATCTCTATTAACATCAGGAGCTGTGTTCTGGGACTTTACAAATGAACGTCACTCTTGGGAAACAGTCACACTGAGACAGATGGCACTAAGACTGTCCTTGAAGCAGAGACCAAATCCTTTGCACAGCTCACCCCCCACCCAACCTTGTTTTTCTAATTTGAAAAAACAAAACAAATATTTGAAGTTACTTTCAGATAAAAAATAAATACAAATACAGCACAAAATATGAATGTGAGACAGCAAAAAGCAAGGCTGCGAGGGTCAGCTGCACGTGTCCTTGGTGCTTCGCTTTGTGTTCAAAACATCACTGTGCTGCTGGACCTGCTGGACACACCAGTTCCACAGCCTGTATCATTCTCGCACTAAAGCAACACATTCAAACAGAAGCCTGGAGCAGGGCTGTCAACACAGGACTCGCTGAGCTCACAACAGGAAGGCTGGACAATCTCTGGATTTTGGTAAAAGCGAGTCAAAGTGAAAAAAACAAGCAATGTTGTATGTGTTTAAACGTGTGACAGCAGTGCCGTGTGAAGCCTGTTTGTGATGTGGAGTGTGTGTGTGTATTTACTTGTGTAGCCTGTTTGTGATGTGTGTGTGTGTGTGTGTGTGTGTGTGTGCACGTATGTACTTCTTTATAAGTGGTCTGATTAACATCCTTTATTTTTGTCTGTGTTTATTTTTTTGTTTATTTTTGAGGTCTCTTAAAGAACTCCCTGAACAGCTCCGATGAGGGTATTCTGCAATAGTATCCGAGTTGTTGAACTGAAACAGGTACCACTGTGCTCCACCAGAGGGGCTAGTGGGGGGGGTCTCCTCAGTGTGGGGGGTCTCCTCAGTGCAAGGGGGGTCTCTCCTCAGTGCAAGGGGGTCTCCTCAGTGTAGGGGGTCTCCTCAGTGCAGGGGGGTCTCCTCAGTGCATGGGAGGGTCTCCTCAGTGCATGGGAGGGTCTCTCCTCAGTGCAGGCTGGGGGGGTCTCTCCTCAGTGCCGAGGGGGGTCTCTCCTCAGTGCAGGCTGGGGGGGTCTCTCCTCAGTGCAGGCTGGGGGGGTCTCTCCTCAGTGCAGGCGGGGGGGTCTCCTCAGTGCAGGGAGGGGTCTCCTCAGTGCAGGGGGGTCTCCTCAGTGCAGGGGGGTGCAGGAGGGGGTCTTAGTGCAGGGGGTCTATAGAAATGGGTGTGTCTTCTGTACATATACTGTAGAGCAGAGGACCTGTTGGAAATACAGCGCAGATTGAATTAAGAAGACATTTCTTCACACAGAGTGGTGAGGGTATGGAACGGGTTACCTAGCCCTGTGTGTGCTGAGGCAGTCCATGGCTCCTCTTGCTGTGAGCCTCTCCTTGTGGTGGTGATGTGGTAGTGATGTGATTCAGGCACACTGTCTCACTGTTGCTGCCTGAAGCCTTCTGTTCCTGCGGAGCGTCTCCTGCAGACACACACCCTGCCGGACACAGTACAGCGCTCACTAAATAATTCCCATGAATCTCATCTAATGGACAGTGCTTACAGTACAGCGCTCACTAAATAATTCCCATGAATCTCATCTAATGGACAGTGCTTACAGTACAGCGCTCACTAAATAATTCTCATGAATCTCATCTAATGGACAGTGCTTACAGTACAGCGCTTACTAAATAATGCCCATGAATCTCATCTAATGGACAGTGCTTACAGTACAGCGCTTACTAAATAATGCCCATGAATCTCATCTAATGGACAGTGCTTACAGTACAGCGCTTACTAAATAATGCCCATGAATCTCATCTAATGGACAGTGCTTACAGTACAGCGCTTACTAAATAATTCTCATGAATCTCATCTAATGGACAGTGCTTACAGTACAGAGCTCACTAAATAATTCCCATGAATCTCATCTAATGGACAGTGCTTACAGTACAGCGCTTACTAAATAATGCCCATGAATCTCATCTAATGGACAGTGCTTACAGTACAGCGCTTACTAAATAAGGCCCATGAATCTCATCTAATATGTGTTGCCATCACTTCATAGAGCTCACATTTTCCTATAAAAAGAGGCACACATTGTATAAACGTGTACTTGACTTGTTATGGTATTTTTTTCATAGCATTTATAAACAATGGTGCTGGCGACCGTCTCTTGCACTCTTTGCGATGCTGTGTGTGTTTATTGTAACACCATTGTGTTTTCCTGGTAGTCAGTGCCACTGAAGTCTCCAGACAGTGTGGAGATCAGGCTGATTGATGTGATCGAGGGTCTTTCTCTGATGGAGCCGGTTCACAGCTGAGTGCGTCTCTGTCTGCTCCTCTCCCTGTGTCAGTCCAGGGCCTATCTACTTTCATCCCTCTCTCCCTCCCCCTGTGCCTGTCTCCTCAATCTCATCCCTCTCTCTCCTCCTCCCCCTCTCTCTCTCTCTCTCTCTATCTCCCCTCCCTCTCTCTTTCTCTCCCTCTCAGTGTGTGGTGTGGTGTTGAGAGTCACAGCACTGCCACCTGGATACATGACACTCCCGACTCACTGTGGGGCTGGCTGCTTGTCTGCAGTGGGGTGATAATGCCACCAGTCTGTTTCCCCATTGATGATGCCGACAACCACTTTTACTTTTGTTTGTGTCTTACTGAAGAGTCTGCACCCTCAGAATGGATTTTCTAGAAACCCACTTTCCCCTTTCAGTAATGTCTCTCAGTCATTATATATTTGGGATATGTTCAAAATGCAATTATCCAGGATCCCTTCTCTAAAAAGAACATGTTAAAGTTTTTGGTAAGTTTATTACACAGGTATTTTTTAAATGAAAGAATGAAGCCGTTATAAATGTTAAAAGACAAAAGGACAGCCGGTTTGCCTACTCTCAAACCCTCGAGTGCTGTCTGAAGGGATGTCTTGTGAAGACAGTTCAAAACAGTCTTAGTTTAAAACAGTACTTTGAAAACGAGGACAAACTGCTAACCCTAAACTTCTAAAACTGTGAAAAAAGATTTGATCGAACTGCAAACTTGATTAGATCAATCAACCAGGGCTTTAAAAAAAAAAAACAGTCCTTCACAAAACTGTCCTTAAACCTTTTTAGACCTGGGCAGGTATTGCAAATTACAGGATATTGCACAGCTAGCAGCCATTTAAATGAGTGATGAAGCAGTTTCCAGTCGCTCGCTGGAAATATCTAAATCGCTGCCTGAACAAATTCTAGCACTGAAAGACAACATTGTTCTCCATAAGACACAATAAGGATGTAAAATAATAAACTTTAAGAGCTTGATTTGGCTTGTAATGAATACATGGGATTTTAATGAATAATGCAGTAATACTTACAGGCATCTTTCAATCCTGTCAACAACCATGCTGGCATCTCCACCTGCCAACTTCCCACAATGCTCGCTGCATGACGAGACTTTATAATTGCAGCGAGAATAATCAGCTCTGTATTGACATGTTTCCTGGAAGCTTCACAGGTTTGCTAGGTTCAGAGACTCGGTTTTATAGGGGGCGAGGCTGGAGTTTGTATTGTTGCAATAATCTCATGACTGCCTGGCACAGTGCCACCTAGCCTTCGTAAAGTATAAAACCCTGAGCACACTGCTATTAAAAGTGTGCAGGACAGCGCCCAAGCACTTAGACAGTCTGCTGGAGATGGAGGGATTTGTGCTTTACCTTGAAAACGTTGGTGTGACACAAATACAATGATTCTTGGTTGTAAATCACCCTCCGACCTGAGAGGGTGCTAAGCAGAGAGTTCCTTGGACGGGCTGGCCTGACAGTTCTTTCCCAGGGTTCAAGGGAAGTCAGCCAGCCAAGAAGGGGGTGAGACTCTGTTGCAATAACGCATTGACCCGGAAGGAAAGCGATGTGGCAGCCGCAGACTGGAGAGGCGGTTGCATTCGTTTACCAAGGGGTCATGTGTGACAGCATAAAAGGGGATGGAGAATCGTAATCTGTTCCTTCATTTTGGTTTTTACATATTAAACTGAGAAGGCCTGTGAGAGACCCCCTGTACGAGAAAGCAGTATCGTGAGTGTTGTTTGTTTGTTTGTCTGTGTGTAATCGTCGTTTGTTACACCACAATAGACGGCTAACACAATTCCGGAGCTGTCGCCGAGGGCCAGCACTAAAGCCAGTACAGCACCACTACTGTCACAAATATAACCTGTATCAACCACCACGAGCACTACTGCACGCACACAGGACTGTACGATTGTGGGGCGGATACGTGTTCGGTTATTATTATTGTTTGGGTTTGCAAACCCGTTATTGTTGTTATCGGACACCAGACCTGGATACAAAACAAAATAATAAAACACTATTTTCCAAACCGGATTAAACCTCTCTGTCTGTTTCATTACCGCTCTGCATCACCCCTGCACCTGCATCCACTCAGATACTTTGTCACAGCTGGTCACCTCAACCTGCATCCACAGCCTGTCCAATAATCAAATCGTTGAAGCATGTTCCAAGATATTGCCATCAACAT